>CAIGRB010042201.1:35121-57019 GCA_903798255.1 Fraxinus quadrangulata
CCCCCCAAAACCAATTTTGTTTGCAAATATTAATTTTGACAGGTCTAAGATCAATTGGGAAATAATAATTATACTGTCATCAAATCCATGTTATACCATCTAATGCCTGACATAGGCAGATAGTTATGCCTAAAGTTTGCACCATAATAATTTGAGAATAAAAACATAGCAATATTTTAGGAAATGCTAATGTTTTATAGTCTACAGCCCTGATTCTTTATATCATTTCCAACATTCTAAATCCTACAAAACCAGAAATAACCAACTTTTGCATGTTTCATTACTTTTTATCTAAATCTCATGGTGTGCAGACAATTACAATGGTGTGAACTACATTATTTTTGTAGTTTGGAACAAAGAGTACATGATAGCTTACTGGATTTCTCTGATGTTCTCAAACAACTCGAGGGAGTAAATATTGTCATCATCTGCAAAATATACCACTCCATCAAGCCTGTGCCACTCGATATGCTGGAGTGCAGTGTTCCTCTGGTGCACTCCTCTGTCCTTCACATTAGTCAAATTCTTCGAGCACACTAAATGCCGATACATTACTGCAGTCTTCCTCAAAATATCTGCAGTTTCCAAGGATGCAGCATTCATCTCCACCACAATCCATAAAACTGGTGGCCTCACTAGCCTCAATACTTGTCCTAACCTATTCAAATAGTATGCCTGCAGCGCCCTGTTATAAGTAGGTGTCACCACAATCAGCTGTTTCCGAGGCACAAAATCCAATATTTTCCTATCCCCATTCTCTCCGCCCTTCTCAACAACCTTTAAATCTTCCATACCCACAATAAAATCGTTTTCCCTCGGCCTGACAACTACATTTTCGACATTCTGTTTGATACTCAGAAAGGGGGGTTTGATTTCAGAAGGGAAATCACTGTTTCTTAAATCACGGTTCTTCATTTCACTTAGATCATTATTAAAGGGGGCCATGCCAAGCAAAAACCCTAAGAAAAAGAACAATAAGCAGCGGTAAAGTGATTTTTTCCAGGAAAAGTGATTATTTTTTCGAGAGTGCTTTTGGATGAAAATTCCAGCAAGAAATTTACGGAGTGGAGACAAGGTGGTTTTGGTGTTCGATAAAAACTTCTGTGATGGAGATTGTATGGAAAGCGGAATTGATCCATTTTGGTATGGCCGTTCGTGGTACGGCGACAGTGTTCTTCGAATCGAAGCCATTTATTTAATCCAAATCGCATCGAAAAAAGATAGCATAATCGATTCAAATCACAAGAATCAAATCAGCAGAGCAAGCGAAAAGTGTATAGAGAGAGAGACAGAGAGAGAGACGAATGGAATTTTTCGGGTACTAAACGAAATCTGAAGTGATACCTAAAATGAAGCTGATATAGAAAGAAAAATCGACTTGAAACTGGAAGAATTTACTCAAATTTTTGCTTTTCTTGAGAGAATTGATTTGTTCAAATTCCGGCGAGTTGAGGTGGCCGAAAAGGAATTGCCGCGTTTGGTTCAGATAAACAGCTGGAGTTGACTGTAGCTAAAATGCGTTGTTAGGTGGGCCAGCTACTAAATGCCACGTGGTATGTCGGATGACTTGGTAATCATATACTTTAGAAAAACGCTATTTAACCTCATTAAATTTTTTTTTTATAACCATGAATGTTTGGGTCAACTTGTGTGCACTTCGACTAATTTTACATGACCCTAAAGTTTACGATTGGGAACTCACATCAGTGGTCTTGAGGAAACTCGAATTGATGACAATTGAAGAACAAACTCAAGACCTGACCAATTGAACTACCCCTCAAGGTTAACCTCACTAAAATTATAAGATCGATCTATATGATGATAATATTATATTAGATAATAAGCATGAGTAAATTAGTTATTTACCTTTCATTTAACCAATCATCTAATACCACATGAACGAGTTATAACCCGATTAAGTCCTTGTTTGACACCCATTTTGGGTGAAAAAAATTTGGAATAGTGATTGATGGAAGATTGTGTAGTTAAAAAGTAAGGAGAATTTTTGGATTTAAGTGTAATATTATTTTATTGTTAAAATGTGTGGTTGAAATGAAAAATGAGAAATAGAATAAGAAAAAAATGAGTTTCAAACAGGGGCTAAATAGATCTTATTCTATTCATTGAAACTTACAACATTATTAAGAATTAATCTAGAGGCTATTTTGCTTTCAAATCTTGTTCTTCTTAGAACTTTGCGAACTTATCAAGTTAATCTACATTGACAAATCACAAATCATAATGCATTCATCACCAATCACAAATCAAAAATCACAAATATGTTTCGAAATTTGAAATTTCAGAATCGGATAATGATTGAACTTTAGGCAAAATAAAGCAAAACCGACCTTCGAATTAGCAGTTGGTGGTAGCCGATGGGCGGAGTAGCATTGGCCCGCATGGCGGACTGGTGGTAGTGATGGACCAAGCTGAATCGAACAAGGCTGAACCGAACAAGGTTGAATCGCGATCGTGGGTAGTGGAAATGCAAGTTGGAGGGTTTTTTACAAAAAAGGTATCAAATTCTAAGGGTTTCTCACATTAGAGGATTTTGTAGGATGAGGAAACAAGATTATGGAGTGTAAATCTGATTTTTTGTTTAAAGAAAAAAATCACCCCATCCGCCCCTGTTTATAACCCTATTGGTAGTCATCTTAACCCCATTAAGCTTAGCATTTTTCCACTCTAAATTTAATTATAAAAAAACAGTAGACCAACAAGTAAAATAGTTAGAATGTTACCTGATGTAATAGAGGCAGCATGAATTCTCCAGTACTGTTGGAAGAGAAGACTGGGATTTACGAAACATGCCGCCTTCCAAAATGGCACTGCTGCACTGGACCTATTTATGCTTCTTCTTGTGAGGTGCGACAATGATGAAGGCAGGGATGAGAGGTGGTAATGAGCGACACTGATGAGCGGCAATGGGAAGGGTGAAACATTTAGATTTGGGTTTGGAGAATTAGGATGGCACTAGGGTTAGGTGGTAAACAATTTGGACGAGCTAAAAAAAGAGGGTCAGTGATGTGTTTGGTGGAAATGTGTTTGGTGGAAGAAAAATAGTTTGATAAGAAATTAAACTGAATAAAAGAATGATAAAAAAAAAAAAATTTGTTGAACTTGAATTTGATTGATTTAAAAATTAAACTAAATGTGGTATACAAATATGATAGGGAACCTTGATAGAATATATATGGTTGTTACAAGAAACAAAAGTTTATCGTAAAAAATAAACCTAGTACATAGCAAACTCTTTATTGTAAGAAATAAAAATTTGTCGTCATAAGTTTCCCACCAAAAAATATTTTGGCACCTTGCTTCCATCATATTTTTTGCGACAATCTTTATTATTTGTCGCGTCTTTTGACATATTACAACAAATTTTTATGTTGCCTAATAATTATTTGTTCTTATTTTTCCGTACAATGTTTGCGAAAGGCCTAAATATAACAGTGACCGTTGCAAAAAGAATTAAGACAATAAGCAAAGAACATTGCAAACTATAATAAAAGCAAAGCGTGAATAACTTTGCAAAAACTAAACAACAATGTCTATTTGAGGGCTTTTGTAACATGCATTGCACGTTATCATGTGTTTCAACTTTACGACAACATCAGAGCCCACAACATATACATAAACATTGTGAAATACCACATTAATGATTTTTGTGTGTGGCAAAAAAACAAATTTTCTTGTAGTGATTTTTCCTCCACCTATAGAAATGTTAGCAACAAATATTCATTCTCGTAAAAAATAGACCTTATTGTATTACAAATACTTTGTTGCAAGAAATAAAAATTTGTCGCCGGAAGTTTCCCACCAAAAAATATTTTCAATCATTATAATTTTCGTTTTACAATGATAGGTCACTCACAATTAACATTTTTGGTAGACCATACTAAGTCATATTTGTTGTAAATAATATGATTATTAGTGAATGATAATTATACCTATGCAGCCCTAATTTTTATTACAATTATATCCTTAATTCTTCCCTGTAAATAAGGGGCTTTATTTTTTAATAAAATATACAAATTTATTGACTTATTGATTCTTTTATCTTTTCTCTCTATTTTATAACACATTATCAGCATGAAATTCTAACCAATTGAGTTAACAAAATTATTTCTCTTTCTGTTTTCAAATTTTTAGTCAGTTGAGGTAGAATTTTTTTTCCTTCAATAAAAGAAAGACGATAAGTTTTAGCCAATTAAGTTTACAAACCAAAATTTTTAATCTGCTAAAAAAAAGGTTAGTATTATCTCAACTTCAAATTGTATAACAAAGAAGTATAGTTATTCGATCTGATTATATTGATTTGATATACCAATTTATGATAAATAAATATTTACATGAATGTAATTTTTTTGTTCAATATTTCAGTACAATATTCTAGAAGAATATTTTATATTATTATTCTCAAAAAGAAATAACCTAAATCAATATTTTAGAAGAATATTATATTATTATTCTTGAAAAAAAACCTAAATCAATATTCTAGGAGAATATTATAGTATTGCTTGAAAATTATTATAATATTTGTATTATTTTGTTTCTCCTGAATAAGCATAAATTTACACATACAATATTTAAAATAATATTGTATTATTACTCTTGAAAAATATATAATATTTTTTCACATTATATTCTTGAATAGAATTTGCTTCTAATTGTGCTTTCATGAAGAAACATGATTTACAATTCCATTAATATTCCTAAAGAATATATGTAAATTTTGAACAAAAAAGAACTTTATATTATTCTAATATTTCACAGAAATATTACTTTTCTCACAAAGACGTGATATTACAATTTCAATATTCTAAAAGGATATTTATTAATTGCTCTTGAAGAAGTAATGATTATTTTATTGTATGCATAGTGATTATGCTATTATTCTGTACAAATATATGTTTGTATTAATCATTTATGAAATCAAGTCAATTTACGTTAATGGGAGAAGGCAATTTTTACATTAATATATCTAACCTTTCAATTCAATTCACAGTAATGAACACTAAATTTTTAATGAATTAAAGCCAATATTTTTCGTCTGTTTATGGATTAATTTATATTATCATAGTGTTGTGCAATTGAATGTTTTATCATTGTTTTCTTATGTTTAGCAATAAAACATCAATTGTTGAATTCATTCTTAATTGTTGTTGCTTTTAAATTAACACAACATTATAATTAATATTTTAAAAGAATATTACTTGTTCTTGAAGAGTATGAATTATAATTTTCAATATTCCATAAGAATATTAGCATATTGCTTTTGAAGAAGCAATAATACAATATAACATGATCTCCAAAGTAGCAGATGTTTCGAAAAAATATATCATTTTAAATTATTGTTTATTCTTGAAGGAAAACATAAAACTCATGTCACGTAGACATTGATTCTTATATGATTATATTATAGTTGATCATATTTTTAAGAATTGACTATGTCTTCTGTTTGATTGAATAATCATTCAAATGGCAAATATTGTATCGAATAAGAAATTCAATTACTGAATATATTATTGTTTGGCACGACTAGTTGAACAATCGTTGGATCAATAATGATGGGAAATTGAGAATTCAAACATTCAAAGAAGAACCAAAGATTATTCAATTCCATGAATTTATATATGTTATTTGTTCTCTTTATTGAAAATAGGTCATCACCAACTAAAAATAGAAATTAAATTCTCTATATTTCTGAAAAGTAATTAGGGCTATATAAGGAGCTCTGTCACGTTGACCATCTAAATATTAATTGTATCTAATAGATTTGATACATCTACTAGATGATTGCATGGTATTCGCAACCTGAAATTTGCCAAATTACTGCTCAAAAGTTAAATTATAAACATAATTTTCAGATTATATAATCAAGATGATGTGTCTTGTTAATACTAGGGAGCATAAATTTAAACATTTTAATAAATGTTAGTTGGGATGACAATAAATGGTTTAGCATTATTACTTATTAAGTACCTCCAAATTAAATTATAAACCATCACTATTGAGAACAAAGTGCTTCCCAATTCTTTCTAGGAAATACTATTAGTATCATACCAACATTAAAGTTTTCCCCTTATATTTGGCTTATGATTAGAGCCTAGCCCCTGTTTGGCCCCTATTATTTTTCATTAATTCTCATTTTTCAACCCACTTGTGTTTTGCTACAGTATCCATGACATGCACGTGTCATTTCACATGTCATAGAGGAATAAATTCCATCCAACCGTTGGCAATTAAATGAATCATTAAGCCTTCGTTTTTGGATGAAAAATGAAAAAACTAGAGGCAATAATGGAAATTTGTATTTATAGTAGTAGACACAAATAATACAATTCAAATGGTTGCAAAGTAGACAAATTGAACATCAAGCATTGCATGAGGTGGGCCACATGTTTGTTGAAAAAGTGGGCACCTTAAAATGAGAATTAATGACAACTAATAGGAACCAAATAGGAGCCTAATTTTTCATCTAATTATTTTGACATTGCAATATATGTACAGTTAATCTGCAACATTGCACTGAGATGAAAAGTAAATAATGCTAAGGATAAATGCGTAATTTAAAAATTTATCTCAAACGGGTGATATTTTATAACACGGTTTGCTGATGGTTAATTTGATCAGACAATTTTCCCAACATTAGGGGGAGGAATTAAGAAGCTAAAAATAATGTATGAATGCATCATTATCAAAATTCTTGCAAAAGATAATTCAAACTAAAAGTTTGAAAGATAATTTGTTTAAATGAATTTACTAACTAAAGAATCAATAATATTTCACAAACAAGCTTTAAATACTCCAACTCGAATTAACATTTAGGAGGACAATTAGTTAATATTATATTCGATAAATTTATGGCACGTCTGAAGCGTGATGATATTCGACTCTAATACAAAAACTTCAAACAAAAATTGGGCAATTAGTAAATATGGTCTCGATCAAAGAAATGGTTGGCCAAATAAATGGCTGCAATCCTAGATTATTAAATTTACTAGAGAAGTATGAAGTTTTTATATATACAATCCAAACATCTAAAGTTGTATACTTATGTGACATGAAAATAAAAAAATTAAAATCGTAATATGAAATGTACGACTTTTTACATAATGAATTTCACGAAAATTTGTAAAATAGATATATTATCATGTGATGGATGTAATCACAAATTTTTATTTTATTAGTCTGGTAATTCTTGAAATGCATATAATAAATGTGATTATAGCCAACTTATCTTATATAATTTTAATACTATCCATGAATGATTTTATGTCTGGAGCATATAATTCAAGTGATATTATCATGGGGGAGTAAATACGTGTTGTACTCTTTTCCTCTTGACCAATATTTTGTCTCATTGAGTTTTCTTGATAATATTTTTAATGTGACAACTTTTGTAGCGTACTTTTAAGAATAATGTATTCATTTTATTTCATTAGAATTTTTCCCACTGAGTTTTTCTAATAATGTTTTAACGAGACAATTTTTTTTTTTTTGTTAATGAATGTCTAAACTTACAAGATATCTACTCTCAAAATAATACTTTGATATGTATGAAAATACTAAAAAGATCAATAATAGTTATTTTTCGAATCATCATATTACTACAGTCATCAAAAGTTGATAAATATATCATATGAAGACGGTGTTATTTGAAAATCATACAAAACAACGTACTATATATTTTACCAAAAATTGCAATATTGAAGACATTGATATACAAGATAATGATAAATTGATACAATAGTTGAAATCAGAGGTGCAACTGTATTCTTTTTTATTCAATCAAGTTTTATCCCATTGAGTTTCTTGCAAAGTTTTAACAAGACAAATATTTTGTAATGCGTTATTCAAGTAAGAGTGTTGTAAATAATATAATTATTAGTGAACGACAATTATACCTGTGCAGCCCTAGTTTTAATTATCATTGTATTCCTAATTTTTCCTTATAAATTTGGGATTTTAGTTTTTAATAAAACACACAAGTATATTGATTTCTTTAATCTTCTATCTTTTCTCTTTATTTTATAACAATGTTTTAGTTTTTCAAAAATAAGAATTATTTGAATTTTTCACTTAACCCTTGTTTGGTGGGGATTAAAATTAGATTTTTAATAGATTTTGATAGAAGTTGATGAAATGTATAGTTGAAAAATTGTGGGACCCATACAATATAAGATTAAAACTAATTGTTGTATTTGACTTAGGTTAAAATCTAAATTTTAATTTCTAGCAGATAGAAACTTAATATTGTTTACTAATTTTATCTGTGTAATATATTTATGCGTTTTAATTTTGTTTACAAAGTATAGAAGTACAATCCCGCTACATGTACAATGCTTGTTGACAATCCTGGGTTACAATCTGACGTGGTATGGTGAAAAAAATGCAAAAATTCAAAAAACTAAAAATGCATTGTCTCTAACTTGTATACTAATTTTTCCCCAAATCAAACCCTACTTCATTCTCTCTCCATTTCTTCCAAAGACATTCAAATATAGAGCATTCACCTTCGGCAGTCTCTTCAATGCTAGTTGTGTACTCGAGATTTCGCCCGGTTCCGCAGATTCATTGAAGTCGATGTCATCTCCTAAAGCTCGCCTGAATCATTATTCACGGCACACACGTCACCTCCAACTAACACGGCCTCATCTCGAGTCACCCTAGTAGACCCAGACGTGGCGTGCGCAAATGATGAATTCCCTCAAGATGCTGGACCAAAATCTGTAGAAATTTTGACAGAGTTTTTCCCGTGAATTAGACAGAACCAACTTGAAAATCAACAAAAACCTTATATAGACATCTATATGAAATATTTTGGGAACCACCAGTTCCACCAATACCACCACAACTAAAACAAAATGAAACTAAACTCGATTGAGTACTTCTACTACAAAACATCATGTCTATATTGAAAGCCCAAGAATAGCTAACCAATAAGGGGGTGAATTGATTTTTAAAACTTTTTCGAATAATTAATCTAAATTCAAGGAAGTAAAGACTAAATAAATTAATTCAAATAGTAAGCACAAATATAAAAGCGATAAGTAAAAGGGAGAGATGATACAAACGATATATTTATGGAGGTTCGATCCCAAACTTGATCTATGTCCCCCGTTACAAAGCTCTCTGTCACGAGCAAGGCTTTTTCCACTATCGTGATTGACTTATGATGCAATCTAACCATTTATAACGCTTTCGATGACTTACAAACAAGGAGCGCCGATCCTTATACAATGTTGAGATTTATGGGACCTTAACCAACCCATACTATTGAGTTTTACGAGGCCTCAATATGACCCACACGGTGACTTACAATAAGGAGCATCGATCCTTATACAATGTTGATCTTTAAGGGACTTCAACACAACCCACAATTCAATTACATTTTACAAATGAAATCTTATCTTCTTAATGAATGATATATTCAAAATTGAGTACAAGAAGAGAAGTAGGCTAACAAATTAATAGATAACAATGAATGAAACTAAAGTGTAAGGAGTGAAAATCTTTGATGTATAGAATACAATTTATGAGGATAAATAAATAATGAAGACCAATGATTTATTTCAATAAATGCTCACTTATTGTTCTAGAAAATATTAAGATTGAATGCAAAGTGAGTTTATATTTATAGGTGAAAAATCGTCAAAAGTTCTGCCCAACCGGACGACCTCTATCGGATCTCTGGTACATACCAAACGATTCAATAACTATTTTTGTCAGAATTCAGAACGTTCATATTTTTGACCGTGGAGCAAAACTGCAAAACTACCATACCGAATGTGCGATACGACAGTTTTATGTCGAAACGTCCTCATTTTAATTTTTGACAAATGTAAGTACTCGATGGATGTTTTGAAATATTTTTCAAGGTAAGTGACATTTTTCAAATATAAGTTTTGAGATTTTTACCATTTGAAAAATAATTTTTATACAAATATTTTTGTATCGTGATTTTCGATCGTAAAATCAAAACTTGAGCTCGTCTCGATTCATTGCCTAGTATTGAAATATTTTTCTTTTACATATGATTGTACAATGTCTAGTTGTCTTGACTTTATCGTTCTTTTGACTTGTATCTTGATTTGCGTCTTTTGCAAATCTTTAAGTTCCAATTTGATCGTCACATGCAAATCGCTATCGTCTCGAATGATTTGACTTGAATGCTTAACTTTCACTTTGTTCTTCATTTCGAGTCTGATTTATGATGTGTTGATTTTGCCAATGCTTGATATTGAACTATCATCACTCAAAATCAATTGTTAGAAATAATATTGATTTGTTTGTTATAATCAAAACATTAAGGTTATAATCAACCATAGGTCAACATATATGCATGCGTTACATCAATTGTAACAACTCATCGATGAAGTGCACATCAAACAAAATATTAGACTAAGTGTTTAATAAACACGAGTCTCCAACTATACATTACATGCTATGATACGGTTACGATCATGCAACTAAATGATGGGCAACCGGGCTCTTGACTTCAGCAGGCTTTCCAAGTATCTCAAATTCAACGGCCTCTTAACAGGAAAAACATGACAAAATATATGAGTTTATAACTCAGTGAGTGGATAGTTCGCAAATACATATACTTTTTCCATTTATACATATTTACTGAAAAATCTGATTTATTTTCTTACAGCTTTAAAAAATTCTAAATTTTGATCACTTCTTTTAGAATTGAAACATGTTAAAATCATAAAATTCTTACTCTTTATTTTGAAATGAACTATTATCTGATATTTGAAAATCTGTGAATCTACAACTTAATAAGCATAATATGATATACTAAAGAGTCACACCAATAAGTACCCAATGAATAGCCTTACTTATGTACAGAGTAATCTCGATGTACAAGGCAAAGACATTCAAATCTGGTAATTTGATAATCTGGTCATACGTACGTAGAACTGTCCCAAAGGTTAATCGCCCTAGTACACATCTCAAAGCCTATGTGTATACGAGAGTGGGTCTCAAAGACCTCTGATAATCTGGTCATACACTGTGGAAACACATTCACATCAGTGCAGAGCGGGTAAAATAACCTGAGTACTTTTCAATGATTTTTTAAAAATAAATTTAGATATGTCAAAACATGTAATATGAATATAACATGCTAGAGGAATGATTTAAATGAACCAAATTTAAATTTAAAAGAACTGACTATAAATTCAATTTGATTCTGGAAATCATGCTATTCAAATCAAGTATATGAAATAATTAACTTTATGATATGATATAAATTTAATAAATATTTATTTATGAAAATAAGCTTTTCCACCCATTGGACAATATCCAACTGGTAGGTTGTCCGACATTCACCACATTTCTTGAAATAACAATGAACTTTTCTGAATCATTACTAGAATTTTTCCTCTTTAATCCCAACTTCATAATTTCAATTAATATCATTAATATGCACATAGCTATACCAACTTTATTTCATCTATTTCCTTTCATCATTTTACTACATCCCAGTTTCACACTTGTATAAAGCTATGTAATTAGGTAATTCACACTCCACTAATTTCAGCCACTGTACATATACCAAAACCATAATCAATTGGCACCATTCCTCACTTGAATTGGTTCCTTTATTTAACTTTCAATCTTACACCCAATTATTTGTTGAATCTTTCACCCACAAAGCTCAAACCCAAAAGTTAATATAAATTTGATTCATATAACTCAAAAGCTTCAAAAATTGGACTTATTTCCACTTATTTAACCAAAATAAGAAATTTACATTTGTGTAAAACTTACCCATTTTGAGATATTAGAAGAAATGAGAATATGAAAGAAAACCCAAAACTTGTGTG
The DNA here is from genome assembly GCA_903798255.1 of Fraxinus quadrangulata. Classification (NCBI taxonomy): domain Eukaryota; kingdom Viridiplantae; phylum Streptophyta; class Magnoliopsida; order Lamiales; family Oleaceae; genus Fraxinus; species Fraxinus quadrangulata. The sequence continues at coordinate 46,962 of CAIGRB010042201.1, forward strand.
TTTCACCGCCTCCACGTCGTCGGTCGGCACCTTCTACTTTCTATTTTTTCCTATTCTTCCTTCTTCCTTTTTCCTTATTGCTTCTGGATTCTTCTCCCCTCCCCTTCCCTCCTCGTTCTCAGTTTTCTTTTTATATGTACTATGAAAAATGAAAGAATGGCTCTACAATTGTTTTCCACTAACCCCACTTTTGCAAGTCAAGTCCTTCAACCTTTACATAAAACCACATTAAATCCTTCTCTTTCACTGCTTGAAAAGTGAGTCCCCAAAATGATTTTCATCTTAAACCCTCAAATATCTTAAATACAAAATAAGCCCTAATTAAATAATTTATTCCATTTAAGTTCCTAATTGACTTTGACTTTGATTAGTTGAGCCTTGGAATTTGAATAGATAATATTGACATTTGACTAGTATAAAATAGGGTGTAACACCGACCGTCTCGTCACAATCATCATTGAAGATCTTCAAACCACGTTTTACCCAAAAGCAAACCCCACACTCCTCTCCCACTTTCGCCAATAATCTTAGCCTTCCAAATCGTCTAAATACCTTTGGCCGTCTCGTTACAATCACTATTGAAGATCGATGAAGCCAACGCTATCTTCTGTTTCCAGACACTATGAAATATGCTGTTGAGTCTCCTCAGCTCTCCAATATCAATTCAACCAAATTTCAAAAGCTTGGCTTGACGGTAAGTGTTGTCTTCAAAAGTCTCAATTGAATACACCCCCCTTAGGTTCTTGGTTTAGATGTACATGTAATGTTGAGAAATTGTGATTTTGGTTTTGACAGTGAGAATTGATGTTAGACATACTTGTAAGTTTGAGAAATTATGATTTTCGACATCAGGGACATATCTCCTTCTATAGCTAGACATACTATAGGTAGAAAGTTTCAAGAGGGACATCTCCTTCTGTTGAATGTTTGAATTATTTTTGGTGATGCCATTGGTGTATAACATGTGTTCGGAATGAATGCCCATATTTCACATTTATCTGTTAACGTTGGGTTTTGGTGTTTGAATCCCATATTAGAATGACACGAAAGAATTATGGAGTAAGTCACGGATGCAAGAGGACGGCCCACTTCTTTGCCGAATGCTCAATAAGACTCCAGTGCCCAAATTGTAACAACGGTTTTAAAAAGTGTTTTGAGGTTGAAAGAGCTACAACAAACAAAGGAAAATTCTTCAAATGTTGCAGTTAAAAATGTGGTTTTCGGGAGTGGTGCAAAGTAAGGGAATCAAGCAGCGATTCAAGTAATGTTAGCATTATGTTGGCTAAACTGCAGGCGATTGAATTAGTGGACGATATGTCCCACATGTTCCAATTGTGAGTTCGGCTGACTGATGGACAAGAACTCTACATATCTGTGAACGTGACGATCCGTACGAGAAAATCAAGCACGGAAGGGAACACCAAAGGAAAGGGGCCAACTTGATTAGCCGTGGATGTTTCCTTAGCTATATGAATTTTTGTGTTTATGTGTAAACAAAATGAATGGTAGTTTCTGTAGGATGCTTGGGACGATTAACTTTGTACGGAACTTGTTTTTTCATATGTTAGTAGGTTACCGTATTGTGAAATACATGTGCATTCACTTGTATTTTGTCATTTATGGGAGTGTTAAAATTTTTTAATCAAAGTATTCATGCTGTAGTGCATCTGTTTCCATGCGAAATTAGAAACTTGAACTCAGCAGATGTGAAACTGGAATTGCACATCACTCTAAGTTATCCAATTTTGTCAAAAACCAGAAGCATATTGGAGTTGGAAGAATGAATGTGCTTCATTCCATTGCACTGTCAAAAATAATAATTACATTGACTATAAGCTTGAAGCAAAATCAAGTTTCATATTCTCATATGTACAAATTTGTGTTCATTGCTTGGGCAGAAACAAGGACATGCTCAAAACATAAAACCAAGCACACAGAACATGGCTGGTGGACAATTCTTGATCCCATTCACCTTCAATAATGCAGCCTGGTGTGAGTCCTTGGTAAGAAAATAAATATTTTTTGACGACAGTTGGAAGCATTCAAACATATCACAAGCATGTGCCACCATGTTGCGATAAATGCAAAAAAAAGTAGAGAATTGCACGACCTAACATAGAAGATGATCGTTATTGTATTCTCACCAAATAGTCAAATTCAATTATATGTTTTGTAATACATGTCTCTACCTTGAGAATTCAATATGATATGTGCTGACGACGAATGGATTGACATAGAAGTCAGTAAGTTTTGTGTACATGCATGGCTTTCATGGTCACCCTACAACAGCAAATCGTTAAATGCAAATAGAACATCAAACATTAAAAAATGCTAAATTTAATATACTAACCAACAAGAGTCTGGAATTGGAGAATGGTGCCGTCATGGAATCTTGTTGTTGTTGAGATGCCTGAGTAGAGGGTGCATATCTGGTGTACTACACCTTACTGTTGGTCTCTTTCCGTTGAATGATGTCGATGAGACCCGCATTTTCATCCAAATGAATAAGAACTAATGTTAGGATTCCGTTTCATTTTAGAGGCAAACAAATGAACATACCTTTGATTTCTTTGAAGTCGACTCCAATGGGCACTTTGTTGTACTTGATGAACATACCTTTGATTTCTTTGAAGTCGACTCCAATATGAAGTTTTTTACGTGTGCACTTTGTCTTCGATGATCGAGAATCCTGTACGGAGCCACTAACGGTATTTTACGAACCAGTAATATCGGATGGTAATTTAATATTACGTTGCTCTGGGACATTACTTCAACTGTTGGACTCTGAACTCATAAGCTCTTTGCATTGAAATTTTATCCATTCCATTATCGCATGGCAACAACCTTCATCATCTGTGGCAAGGTTTGCAACAATGGCGAGCTCCTGACACATTTTGTCATAACGTAACTGTCCGAGAGTCCTTACTAACCCATCATAGTTAACAACGACTCTCGTGTGAGCTTTACTGATGTCTTTTCTCCATCGCCGCAGTATACTTATTAGATAGTACATTAACGTCTTTACGAATCAATACTGTGATGGCGTGCGGCAAAGTATTCCCTGGAACTCAAATAAGTGGTAGTGATAGACAATTTCACAGTTGTCTCTATGAAATAAGACAATATATTTTTTTTATTCCGTCAATCGCCACATACCACATCCTCGTGTACCTCGTACATCATCCCCAAACATCCATCTAAAGCAGATATTATGTCACAATATACCTTCATCGTGAACTCAGCTTGCACTTCCTTGAATTTTGAAATGGTGTAAACCGCCTGAAATTGCTTCTCTATTTCATACGTTGTTGCACACAGAACCATTTGAGAGAATGACTTGAAATCAGTTTGAACCTCTTTCTCAATCTTGTTACGCAACTCTTTCATACTGTTCGACAAATAGCTCCAACACCATCTTCGAATGCACATACCTATCGAAAAGGGTGTTCATACTCTCAGATCGTTGTGTTGTGGACATCCCGACCCAAAATTTTGTTTCCAGAAAACAAGGAACCCATCGACCTCTGTTCTCGTACAGTCCCAACACCCAATCATTATCCTGAAACTCATATTCATATATCATTGATTTTCAACATTCTTCAAATTCTTCAACGTTCTGCGAATTATACACTAATTCATGAATAGCAGAAAATATCGAACCTTTGTACCCGTGTTAGCCAAATTTTTTTGACAACTTCAAAATGTACCACAAACACCATCTATGCTTCGTATTTGGGAAGACTATCTGAATTGCATTTTGCATGAGCCCTGTCTTGATCGGTAATTATTCCATGCGAGCCTGATTGTGCATACACTTAAGCCATGTCCTAAATAGCCACATAAAAGTATCTGCGTCACTTGATAACAAACTACAACCAAGCAGTATTCATTATACGTGGTGATTCACACCAACAAAAGGGGTAAAAGGCATGCCTACTTACTAGTGAGATAAGTGGTATCAAATGTGACAACGTCCCCGAACTCCTAACATGCTTGTGACACCGATTGTTTGCCCAAAATACATTCTTTAACTGCAATTCTTCATCTAAATTGATACTAAAGTAAAATTTCGAGCACCGTGCTTGCATTTCTAAAAAGTAAAATTGTATTGTTGCGGTATCTCATTCTCCTAGTCTTAATCATCTCACTTGTTAGATGTAGTTTCGGCAGTCCTTTTCCACGCAAGTCAGATTCTAATATCCACCTATTTCAACAATTGCAAAGTTGGAGTCCATGTAATTCACTTCAATCTTTTATTTCACATGCGCACTCAATTCTCGATTGCAGCGGTCCAACCTCGATTTCGAAGGACTTGTTTTATAATTGTGGTCCAGGTGGAATGTTTTGATAATCCAATAACCATGATACTCTAAAGATGTAGAGATCCTGACTTTACAACTAGTCTAAAATATTGGTTATGTTTCAAAGAACTGCTTGTGGAGTCGTTTCTTTGGCCTTTACGGTTACATGTCAACGTCACATATTTCACAACTCCATCGTCATCTTTTTTCGAATTATGTGTTCTAACTGGAAAACCTACGTCATAAGCATAGCTTTTGCGGAAATCAAACACTTATTTTTCGTCTTTGAACTTCATACCACTTGAGGCACAATTGCCCCATCTTCGCCTCTCGTTTCATCTTGAACTACATACCCACTGTCTTCAACGTTTGTATTTTCAAATTCCACCAAAACATCATCTTCCACTTCTTCCATAATTTCTTCTCCAATTTCACGTTCAGAAAACAGAACCAGTCCAAATTTTTACAACATCACATATGTCATAAGATGAATCACTGAACTTCATATAGGCCGAATTTTTACAACATTACGTATGCTGCTATTCCGTTTCATCCCCAGAAATTATTACAATTTCAAGAACAGTATACTTAACCCCTTCAAATGTGTGCATATGATTACAGATTATTTTTTAAAACAAAACGATTAAAACCAACAGAAGAAAACGAATCACAAAATATAAATGACCGGGTTAGAGATCCACAACTTGAAGATGATGATACAATGCGACGGTGGTTTTCTCAAAATTCAGGAAATTGCTGGGTTATTCTATATGGTAATTTGGGGAAAAATGCTAGTTTATTCCCCCAAAATCTTGTTGCTCACTCCGGAGCTCAACTCGAATTTTTACAATGTGGCTGCGAGCTGTCGAAGTGATAGGGAGTTGCCTTTGTACGGTAATGTGGAGAAACTGATAGGTTCTTCTGTAAAATGGTGAGCTCATGCCGAATTCGTACAGCATTGTAGGGAGGGTGAGTCATCGTGGGTTCGACGTGATGGGTGGGTTTTTATGTACTCTGAGTTCGAAGGTGTGTATTATGATTTTGTGTCTTTAATACTGTTTTGAATCGGATTCGGATGTAAGTCAATGGTGGACGTGGTCCATTCATTTCGCGCCTTTTTATTTTTTCTTTCTCTTTTCTTATTTTTTTTAAGTGGCCCACGTCATATTGCAACCCATTGTTGTCAAGAAGCATTATCCATAGAAGTATTACTAAAAGCTCAGTGATCCAGTTACTCCATTTTTCTTGAAACGGATTGCAATTCGAACCAAATGAACAAATTTCATTCAAATTGAGGAAATTAGACATATACCCTAAATATGAGGCATTTTTGAAAAATCATGTGAAAAATTATTACGAAGTATAAAATACTACATTTTTATATAGATTTTAGTCACCAACGAACTAACTCTAATTATTTCCAACTTCTCCCTCTTTCTACCCTTTCTCTCTCTATATTCATCTCTTCTCTTTCTCTATCATAAAGATCGGCCTTGATTTATGTAGAATGACTATGAATATAGTCACGTCCATCATCAGCTTCTAATGGGAGAAGTACAGTGACCGTTGTGACGCCTCCCATCTGGTAAAATATGATTTGTGATACAATCTTCTAAAGGTAAGGCTATTTTTTATTTCTTGCCAATCACAATGTTAAGCAGAAGTAAGTCCCACTTGCCACCATCGACGTTTGTGAGAATATTCTGACAACATTGCAGTAATAGTGTTTGAATAAGTATTTGTCGAAGTAGGAAACAGAGAATGGAAAGTGATAACTTCATTTTGAAATAATGTTTGTAGGGAAAGTGGTAAACTTGATTTTGTGGTTCACCTTTGATTGTATGTGTTTTATATGTGTTTGGTTATATAGGGATGCAAAGGCAGTTCAAGAAAAAGCTCGGCTTGTTTATTTGTTTGTATAATAACCAATTAGCAATTGATCAAGTTGATTCATAGTAGTGGCTTATCTTCAATCATAGGTATCGAATGTTTTTTGTTGTCAAATAAATAAGATACCGGAATCGCTCTAATACCACTTGTTGTATTAATTTTGCCCAGAATCTCTCTGATACTAATTGTTGGGAATTCAAGGATCACGTATTGTTCAATACCACTTTATATGAAATCAACAACCAGATTGAGATGTTGTAGTTATATGGCATAATAATGAAGTATTTGATCACAAGTAAAAGAATAAAAGAAGACGAAAAAATATGACAGATGAATTATGAGAATTTATTGTACCACAAATAATGAAGATGGAAAAATATTACAATGATCCTAAAAGTTAGTAATTACTTTTCACACACTATTCTCACTCCATAAAATTGTATAGAAGAGCCTAATATTTATAGGGAACATGTAAGAGACGTCCAAACTCTAATAAATAAGTTGTAGTTGAATTAAAATGCCAAAAACGTGTTAAAACGCGAAAAGGACCTGGGTCGAATAACAATATCACTCGAGCAACAAGTCCATCGCTAGAGTGTCAGGCGGGCGACAGGTGAGCGACCAAGTCTTGGAAGAAAACCTGCAGATGTTGCTCGAGCGGCCGCTAGCAATAGGCTAGCGAAAATTCGACGACTTTTCTTTCTGGACCATAATTTCAATATCTTCAAGTCCAATATAAATTTCAACTCTCAATATGACTTCCAAATAGAATTTCAACTTGAATAACACTTCAATAGTATTCCAAACTGAATTCCTCTTGACGTGCACTTCAATTACTTCAACAAAGAATTCGAGACACACCCAAATTCTAACAATCTCTACCTTGACACGAATTCCTCTGCAACGAGCAAAGCTCCAAAATTTTCTCCATCTAGAGAAGAAAATTCATTTGTAAGGAATGAACTGATTCTTCAACAATAACCTAAACTGATTTCTCCAACCAAACACAAAATACTCCACATCTTCCAATGAATACAAGCACTACTCTACAGAATTACCTCAAATTCCTAAAAAATCACAATGATTTTAAAATTTACCAAACTAGGCTATAACACACCACAGAGCGTAATCAAACCCAAATGCTTTTAAAGAAAGCATATTGTTAAATTGTACACTTCCTACTACGCTAAAAGCATACTCAACAAAATCAGTATCCACATACATTTTTCCACTGGGTCTGTCCCTAACAATAGAATATAATGGCAACGTAGGTGATAATAACAAAGCGGCATTATCCATATCTCTTGAACTCCACTGAGCTATATTCTTCAAATCCAACCATTTTACGAGCTCCTAAAGACATTGTACCAAACTGAATGTCCACCACGGTACTGAACATGTGCTGATTGACTCTTCTAGATTCTGGACAACCCTGCAAGATGTATATCTGAGATATTTTCTATCCCTCAAATACAACATGAGCACCCTTACAAACCTTCAAAATTTCACCTCCACCAAAGAACTCAGAACCCTTTGAATCAATGATAGACAATGAGATGAAATTATTCTTCAAATTCGAAGCATTTCGAACATGATCAAGTGTTCTAATTGTTTCATCCAATAGTTTCAATTTGACCGTATCAATTCCAGCAACCCGACAAGGTGTGTTGATTCCTATAACCACGACACATTTGAAAACAGTTTCATATGCAGTAAATAAGTCCTTATTAGGACACATATGAAACACACACGCTGAATCCAGAATTCAATCCTCCTCTGGTTTAGACTCGATGTTAGAAATAGCCAAGAGATGTCACTCACTTACAATATTTTCTGCAATGTCCGCTTCACCTGAGTCTCTAATTGCTTCCCATATCGACTTGCAACCAACTTTTTTTTTATTCTGCAATTTGTAATAAATCCTTCTTCACGTGTCCCTTTTTGTTGCAGAAGTTACAAATCTGATTATTGAATTTATATTTCGATATACTCCTTCCAGAACCACCGTGAGCAATCAGGCCTTCTCCATCTCTAGCCTAAGACACCAAATGCTCCATCTTCTCTTTTGAAAACAAAGCATCATACACCTTCTCTATGGTGAGAGTATCACGACTATATAAGATCATGTCTTTAAATGAAGAAAACGAATTGGGCAACGAATACAATAGGATCAAGGCCAAATCTTCTTCATCATACTTTACTTCCAAAGTTTCCAAATCAACTACTATCTCCTTAAATACAGCCGGGTGATCTTTCGATAACCCTCTTTCTACCATTCGATGAGAGTATAAATGTTGCTTGAGATGCAATTTACTTGTCAGACTTTTAGTCATGCACAATTACTCCAACTTCAACCATAAAGTAATTGCTGAACCTTCATTCAAAATGTCCTGAAGAATGGTATTCGATAGATGAAGATGAATATGAGAAATTACCTTCTCCGTGATCAAAGTTGCAGGCATCTTGTCAATTCCTAGCAACGCATCATCCAAATCATGATTTACGAGTACTACATGCATCTTAACCTGTCATAGCGAAAACTAGTATTCTGATCCAAAAGAGATATGTCATACTTCATGGAAGCCATCACGAACAAAAACCTTGAACAAATCAAACCATGCGCTCTTGCAGAACTGTTGAACCTAGGTTCTGATATCACTTGTTGTGTTAATTTTGCCCAGAATCTCTGATACCAATTGTTGAAAATTCAAGAATCGCGTATTACTCGATACTACTTGATATGAAACCAACTATCGGATTAAGATGTCGAAGTTATATGGCACAATAATGAAGTATTGGATCACAATCAAAAGAATAAAAAAAGACAAGAAAATATGGTAAAGGAATTAAGAGATTTTATTGTACCATAAACAATGAAGATGGAGAAATATTACAATGATCCTAAAAGCTAGTAATAAATTTTCTCATAATATTCTCACTCCATAAAAGGGTCTGGACGGATAACATTGTTGCTTGAGTTACAGGGCAGCAACAGGTCCGCCGCTTGAGTGCCGGTAGGCAATAAGCGAGCGACCAAGTCTCGGGAGAAAATCTGCAGGTGTTGCTCGAGCAGTAGGCTAGCGAAAATGTGGTGATTTTCTTCCTGGTACATAATTTCAACATCTTCAAGTCCAATACAAATTTCAACTCCTAATAGGACTTCCAAATAGAATTTCAACTTGAATAAGACTCATAGCATTCCAAACTGAATTCCTCTTGACATGCACTTCAATTAGGATTTTTCAATTACTTCAATAAAGAATTCGGGTCACACCCAAATTCTAACAATTTTATTAATGACAAAACCTTTTCTTTCCTCCTACTCGAACAGTTTGCTACATAGAATTCCGTATTGTTCAATTTTAACTCATCTATCTTGACATTTGACTTCAAGGTAAAGCGGACTTTCTCTTGAATATTTATGGTGGTGATCATGTGTTGTAGTAGTAGTTTATGATGGAGAACTCTTCCTAACAAGCAACCAAGAATGTGTTAGCTTCATATAGTGTGGCACCGATTCGTTTAAACATTTATCAACATGCTTAATGATTCGAAATTGAGATGTTTGTTTGTTTTTTAATTTTAAAATTGCTGTATTTTAGAAATGTTTGTTTGTTTTTGTATCACACAATTTAGATTTGAGAGTTGTCTGATGGTGATATATGTATTAAATTTACCTCTCCATATTTCTTGATATTTGTGATTCCCACTGCGCTTTAGTTCTTGATTTTCATTTTTCACCCAAGAGTTGAGTATTTGCTGAGGTTAGTGAGGACTATTTCACTCATCTACTCCATATCCATATAATTGTGTTATGTTAGTGACACTGTACAAATTAAGCTTTTGGTTAATTTTACGTAATCATCT
>CAIGRB010042206.1:0-28586 GCA_903798255.1 Fraxinus quadrangulata
TCAGCTCGATATTAGTAAAAGAGGAAGGGCAATAGCAATTCCCAATCTACTATGTGAGTGAAGCTTTAGAAGGAAGGAGGCTCGGTACCTAGATATGAAAAAGCTGGCACTTACCTTAGTTACGGCATCCCAAAAGCTGCGACCCTATTTCTATAGCCAAAGTATTGAAGTGTTAACAAATTTTCCACACAACAAGTACAACAAAAGCCTGATACGTCAGGAAGGCTAATGAAATGGATAATAGAGTTGGGATAATTTGAGATAAGTTATAAAGGATTATTTTTTATCAAAGCACAAGAATTAGCTAATTTTATTGCGAAATTGTCAGATGTTCCAATTCCAGATGAGGAGGCTGAATAGGGAATGTAAAAGTTGTCCGTGGATAGAATGTCGAAAGATACTGGCTTGGGAGCATGTATAATATTAAAGCAACTAATAATATGGCCGAATATGCCTGTGGTTGGTAAAAGAAATGGAGATACAGAATATTGACATAAAAAGTGACTCGTAGTTTGTGGTAAACCAAATAAATGGTACATTCGCAGCCAAGTATAAAATAGCTGCGAACCTTGTAGAAGCCGTAAAATTACTTCAATGCTTTGACAAGTTTGAACTTGTCCGAATTCCTAGAGAGAAAAATGAGTATGTAGATGTCTTATTAGTGCTGGAAAGTTCAAAAGACGTTGAGCTTTTTTAAACATTTCTCGTCGAATTGCTACCAAAACCATCAGTTGGCCAGAAAATGGAGGAAATCTTATGGATACGTGACAAAACTTTGTGGATGCAAGACATCATTTCTTATTTTGGGGACAAAGTACTCCCTAAGGATAAAAAAGAAGCACGAAAATTATGAATAAGAGCTGCTAGATACACACTGCAAGGTGACATCTTATTCAAATGGAGGTACATGCTCCCTCTGCTCAGGTGCATAATTGAAGATGAGGCTTCATACTTTATGAAAAAAATCCAAGAAGATGTATTTGATAATCATGCTAGTGGACACTCCTTAACATAAAAAGCTTTAAACAGAGATATTATTGGCCTAATTTAAGAAATGATGCAAAAAACTTTGCTAGAAAATGTGATAAGCATCAAACGTTCGCATTGATTCCTTGACATTCTTGTACAAGAGCTAGTAACCAACAATGGCCTCTAGCCCTTTGCCAAGTGAGGAATCGACTTCAAATGACCACTGTCCAAGGAAAGATCCAATATGAGATTTATGATAGTGGCATTGAGTTATTTTATTAAGTGGGTAGAAGTTGAACCCCTTGTAAACATTACCGAGGCTAAAACTTGTAAGTTTATATGGAAAAACATTATATGTTGGTTCGCAGTATTCAACTCAATAATTTCAGATATCAAAACACAATTTTAGGAAAAGATGCTGAAAGCTATGTTTGATGAGTTGGATATCCGTAGACACTTTTCCACTCCATATTATCCTCAACCCAACGGGGAAGTAGAAGCTGTCAATAAAACACTAAGGAAACCACCATAAAAATAGCCACCGGAGAAACCCCTTTCTCCCAAGTTTATGGGATGGAGAGAGTGGTGCTAGTGAAAATTGGTGTAAGTTTGGCAAGAAGAATAGTGTATGATGAAGAACAAAATGAAGAATCCATGAACGCAAGCATTGACCTCTTAGAAAAAGTGAGATGATTCTCAAGTTAAGTCGCAGTATACTAGAAAAGGATGTAAAGATATTTCAACTCTAAGATTTGCAAGAAAAACTTCAAAATAGGGGACTTAGTCATAAAGAAAGTATTTTTCACAGACAAAGAAATGAGCTCCAACTCGATGAGTTACAAATAGGAATGACCATATACTATAATTGAGGTTGTAGGAACAAGAACATATAAGCTCGCAGGAAAGGATGGTAAACCCCTTAAACATCCTTGGAATGGCATGTATTGAGAAAGTATTATCAATAAAATGAGAACTAATTCTTGTGAACTCAATAGAGTTAATATTAATCGCTAAAGTTCATTTCTCTTATGTGAAGCTAATTGAGTTGGTTTAATAGTTACCACGCAAACCGAAAACAAAATTAAACAATGTTCATGAAGCGGGAAAGTATAACAAATTGGAAATTCTCATTAATGAAAAGAAAAGCTGCAAGACAAGGTGATACCTGTGAACTATATCCATTATATAGCTAAAAGTTGTATTATACGAAGTAAGAACTATTACGGGGCCGAAAGGTATGTTCCACGAATTAAGTCACCTTGCATAACCATTGTTCTTGCAAAGATTCCTGGAGTCAGAAGATAAGGGAGTGATGGAAAATAAATTCAATCCCTTTGCTCGAAGCAGCCTCTAGAAGTTGACTAAGGGTTTGTGGGAAAGGAAATGCATGAGGTCTATCACAATATTTAGAATCATGCCTTGCATGGTATTCCTTGCAGATGCATATCTAGGGAAGATGGAAGAGCATGTCAGGCTTTCCAGCTTCTAAACCATCATCTACCAGTCTTTGAATCATACGTGACGAAATTAGAATCGCAGATATGCGACTGTAGCATGGCAAGTGAAATATGAAGACAATTCTAAAACTATGTCTTGTTGCATAGGGTAAGGGTATAAGATCTAAGAACGATACATCAGGAAAATATAGTGGAATCAGGAAGGGAGGTGAATGAATAACAATAACATGGAAAAGAAGTCCAGTTGGGATAAGATATTTTCTCCAGAAATCAATAGTAAACACGGTAGCAAAGCATATCCTATATGATCTGGAAAAATGAAGATAAATAGCAACATGGTGCATATATATAGTGCAGGAAGAGCCTATCACAACCATAAAATCCTAAATGAACTCCTCATCCGAAACGTTGTGCAATTTTAGCCATCGAATACGAAAGGACGCATAACGAACGATCATAGGCAAGCATATAACTTAAGAATATAATGCACAAGAGGGATAGGAAAAGTCAGAAGAATATTTCTTGAAACAATGCATCAACTGACATTAAAAGACTCCAACAACGTTGCATCTGGCCCTAGCATTAATTACTAAGTAAGTAAATCGAGCCAGTGTGCCACGGAAGTTTGCGACTTTGAAATAGTGAAACAGGTAAAGTCGTAGATTTAATATAAATAATAAAATCAGACTTGTAAGACTATTTATTGAACCAATGTATACATCTAACAAGAGTAACCCCAATCAGCTAGGCATAAAACGACATGCAAAGGCAACGAAGAAGCAAAAGGCTCGCCTAGAAAGTTATGAAACATTTTTTGCATCCAAGCTGGCTAAATGATGTCAATAAAGGGTACGTGGGCAAGTAAATAAATTGTAATTCTTAACCGAAACAGTTAGAAGATGGTCAATGAGGAGTCGTCGTCTGTCATTTTTCAAAGGGCCAAATTAGTCCCAAACTTGGAGAAAAAACTATAAATAACCCCTAATTTGAAATAGAAAGCATGCAATTCAGATATCTCCATCTCAAATAGCTATTTTACTTCTTGTTGTTGATTGAGCATTTAAATTAGTGAGTTTAGGAAGTGAAAATTGTAGCTAAGTGAATAGGGTTTGTTGGTCCGATTTGTATCATCAACACTAACGTCGTGTTCTCGTTTCTTGTAATTATCATGTCTATTTAAATTAAAAATAATGATTCTTGTACATAAAGAGTTACAAAAAAATTTATAGATAGCTGAGGTACCAAGAAGAGAGTGGTGAAGTTTGTTTTATTTGGTTGAAGAAAATTGTGACCGGGCCATATCTCACCACATCATGTATATATACACTAATTTGTAAGTGTTGATGTACATGTAGCATGTCGTTAAATTAACTGCATTAATATTATTTTTATTTTATCTTGACTAGCTATGTTGTTGCAATGGAATGTAACTTGGACGTCCTAAACGATCAATGTGTTCAGTAGTTCTAAATTAATTATAAACATAATTTCATTAAATTTATAATAATTTATATGATATTTTTTTATAACACTTTATGCTTATAATTAGATTTACAATCTAAACATGTTACTGTAATTAATCCTTTTTTTTCATATTAAGTAGATTTAGGGCATGTGCTAAGAATTTTAAGGCTAGACGATTAATTATTACGAGGCCCTTAACATAATTTTTTTATAAGCTTAGATAAATAAATAACATAATTATATTTTAAATGAAAACTTTGTACCATCCAAAAGATAGAGTAGCAAAATATATAATCTTTGACAACCGGAGAAATTAGGGTAGCATGATATTTATCAAAATTGTCCCGTTGGTGGATAACAAGGATTTTGCCCCGTAGATGTAAAGTGTTGAAAGTTATTAACTAAAATAAAATAATATAATATGTGTAAATTTCAGTCGATCTATTATAATTACAAAAAGAATGGCTATATTTAGTGATAATAAAAGAAAGAATTTATAATAATTATATAAACGGTGTAAATTTTACGAGATAATACAATGAATAAAATTATGCTTAATTGTCTACCTTAATAATATTCAAAATTATTTAATGTCTTACTTAACATGCCATCAAACCATCATGAAAATTATCACAGAGAATAGTGAAAATATGTAAAACTATTTCGATACCTTTACTAAGTTTCTAAGTAAATGGAAATGATCAATTAAAATTTTGGCATGTGAACTTTGTGGATGACTAAGGACATAGAAAGTAACACTTCTAAGAACTTTAGCTAAGTAAACCTCCTCTTATCTTCATGCATACCATTGTTAAAAAAAATTAAAAAATACCTTCAATTATTTTGTGAACATGATATTTGATTATTACGTTTTATGTCATTAATGTTTCTACTGAGAAATTCATGTATGTCAATGCATCAACACATGCATGAAATTTCAATAAATAAAAATTTTCTAAATGTCAACGTGAGAAGGAATATTTTAAAAAGATTGTAGCCCAAATATTTTTAAGTGGTGTATGTCTAGGTCATGAAAAGTGTGAATGAAAAACATAGCGTGGATACTGACGCATCCGATCAACGTTGAATGTTTAATGTTAATATTAATCATTCTGCGGCACTACCAATAGATTGAATTGGGTTCCAAATGATAATTGTCCAACTACATTCTGATTGGTTAGGCGATATACTAAAGTGAGCCGACGATGTTAATGTTAAAGTTTTTGAAGAATTGAAAGAAAGGGGATACATATTGAAAGAAAAAAAAAACTATTTATTTTAAAGTAATGCATATGCATATCATAAATATGCATCATATGCATAGATTTGCTTAATGAGTATTAGCTCATTTTATGTTATCCCTCCTCATTTTTGGATAATGAAGGCAAGATTATTCGAGACCACTACTTGTGATGCGACGCCTTAGTACTTACGCATCTAAATATTGAGTTGGTTTTGAAAATAAATTTAACATTAATTTAATTGTTTTATATTTTATTAAGTACATAATATTTTAATAAATGAAGTTATTGATATTTATAATGTTAATGAAAAATCTAATTCCTTTTCCACATTTATGGTTTTAAGAGAAAATTAAATGATAATACTTCCAAGTCTAGATATCTAGATTTGGAGTTTAACACAAATCGACATCATTCATGAACCTCGTATAAAAGTTCTAGTTTATGGCTTTGGTGACCAAATAAAATGATACTTTACTAGACGTGGGAGTCTTTGTTGATTAGTAGACATAGTGAGCTTTTCTTTAGAGGGTCAATAGGATCAGACTTTTAGTCTATTTTCTGTTATTTTGAATAAAAACCATATTAATGGGGAAAATTATGTGAATTTCAATCGTAATTTGATGTTTCTACTCGTTGCTAAAAAACTATTTTTTTAAAAGTTATGCACATGTATATCATAAATATGCATCATATGCATAGGTTTGCTTAATGAGTATTAGTTCATTTTACGTTATCCCTCCTCATTTTTGGATAATGAAGGGAAGATTATTCGAGACCACTACTTGTGATGCGACGCCTTAGTACTAACGCATCTAAATATTGAGTTGGTTTTGAAAATCAATTTAATATTAATTTAATTGTTTTATATTTTATTAAGTACAAAATATTTCGATAAATGAATTTATTGATATTTATAATGTAAAAGAAAAATCTAATTCATTTTCCACATCTATGGTTTTAAAAGAAAATTAAATGATAATACTTCCAAGTCTATATATCTAGATTGGAGTTTAACACAAATCGACATCATTCATGAACCTCGTATAAAAGTTCTAGTTTATGGTTTTGGTGACCAAATAAAATGTTAATTTACAAGACGTGGGAGTCTTTGTTGATTAGTGGACATAGAGAGCTTTCCTTTAGAGGGTCAATAGGATCAGTCTTTCAGTCTATTTTCTGTTATATTGAAGAAAAAAAACCATATCATTGGGGAAAATTATGTGAATTGCAAATGTAATTTGATGTTTGTACTCATTGCTAAAAAACTTAATTTTGTACTTGATGAATGTCAAGAGGAGCATACTTATATTACGAGCAAGTCCAAGAGCCTTCAAATGATGAGTGGGTGACAGCTGACAAGATGCTTATTGTTACATTTTGGCATCTACGACAAATAATAATGTTAACATTAATCATTTTGTGGCAATACCAATAGATTGAATCGGGTTCCAAATGATAATTTCCCAACTACATTCTGATTGGTTAGGCGATATACTAAAGTGAGCTGACGATGTTAATGTTAAAGTTTTTGAAGAATTGAAAGAAAAGGGAAGGATATTAAAAAAAAAAAAGAGAGGGTTTATTCTAAAGTAATGCATATGCATATCATAAATATGCATCATATGCATAGGTTTGCTTAATGAGTATTAGCTCATTTTATGTAATCCCTCCTCATTTTTGGATAATGAAGGCAAGATGATTCGAGACTACTACTTGTGGCGCGACACCTTAGTACTATCACATCTAAATATTGAGTTGGTTTTGAAAATAAATTTAATATTAATTTAATTGTTTTATATTTTATTAAGTACATAATATTTTAATAAATGAAGTTATTGATATTTATAATGTTAAAGAAAAATCTAATTCCTTTTCCACATTTATGGTTTTAAGAGAAAATTAAATGATAATACTTCCAAGTCTATCTAGATTTGGAGTAACACAAATCGACATCATTCATGAACCCCGTATAAAATTTCTAGTTTATGGTTTTGGTGACCAAATAAAATGATAATTTACAAGACGTGGGAGTCTTTGTTGATTAGTGGACATAGAGAGCTTTCCTTTAGAGGGTCAATAGGATCAGTCTTTCAGTCTATTTTCTGTTATTTTGAAGGGAAAAAAACCATATTATTTGAGAAAATTATGTGAATTGCAAACGTAATTTGATGTTTGTACTCGCTGTTAAAAAACTTAATTTTGTACTTGAAAAATGTCAAGTAGAGCATACTTAGATTACGAGCAAGTCCAAGAGCCTTCAAATGATAAGAGGGTGACTGCTGACAAGATGCTTATTGTTACATTTTAGCATATTTGACAAATATTAATGTTAACATTAATCATTTTGTGGCACTACCAATAGATTGAATCGGGTTCCGAATGATAATTGCCCAACTACATTCTGATTGGTTAGGCTATATACTATAGTGAGCTGACGTTGTTAATGTTAAAGTTTTTGAAGAATTGAAAGAAAGGGGAAGAATATTAAAAAAAAAGAGGGTTTATTCTAAAGTAATGCATATGCATATCATAATTATGCATCATATGCATATGTTTACTTAATGAGTATTAGCTCAATTTACGTTATCTGTCCTCATTTTTTGATAATGAAGGCAAGATGATTCGAGACTACTACTTGTGACGCGACACCTTAGTACTATCACATCTAAATATTGAGTTGGTTTTGAAAATAAATTTAATTGTTTTATATTTTGTTAAGTGCATAATATTTTAATAAATGAAGTTATTGATATTTATAATGTTAAAGAAAAATCTAATTCCTTTTCCACATTTATGGTTTTAAGAGAAAATTAAATGATAATACTTCCAAGTCTAGATATCTAGATTTTGGAAGTAGGTACCATCAATGAAAAGATGGTTACAACAGAAGCATCAAAGTTTGCATACCTTTTATTACATAATGAACAGCCTTCAAAACATATTTGGAAGTAAGAGGGTCACTTTGAATACATCCGTACCTCTCAGAACATCCACATGAAACTCAGATTATAATATGTTGAATATGATTCTACACTTCAACGTGACGTAGAATCTATGTAAAACTATTGGTTTAAAGACTCGGATTGTTTGGTGTTGAGCTCTTTATCTGATATATTCTCATAGTTCACTATGGATTATCACTTCCACAAGATAAAATGCTATTAATTGAGCTAATTTATGGGTTGTAAAATGTATAGTTTTGGGTTTTGATACCCAATAAATCTTGGACTATGATGTTAAATGATTTGAATTAAATTTTCTAGACCTCGATCGATGAGTGAAATTATTATCAACACATCAATCGAATGGCTTGATCCAAAAACAACGTAGGCCATTAGAAACAACCAAATGAATTGAGCTGCTCATTGCCCAAAATCACTTCTTGAAAGGCTCTTATAAATCTTGGCATATTTACCCTTTCTTGGCCCAACTTGGTTTAACCTATATCTATATATAGTGGTATCTTTCCTCTGCTGAACCTGTGTGGTGCATTTACTTGAGAAGAACATTGGATGCCGCTTCAGCTATTCTCCTCTCTTTGTGCCATGAGTGTAACCGTGTTCCTCCATTGTTCACTCATCCTTTGTGGCTGCAAATAACCACTAAATATCTTGTTCTTTGTGGGTGAGAATAAGAAACAACCATAAATGAATACCATTGTTGTGAGTTGAGCCTTTTGATTGATTGGTAGCGTAAAACTAAGCCTGAATTTCATCAAATCAAAGTTATTGGAGCATACTTCCGAGACAATTGGTATCACAGCTCCTAGGCATGATATATTCAACCAGAAATAGATCTAAAAAAGGGCAAAAATCGACAAAAAAGCTTGGAACCCATCTGATCGAACCTGCAATTGAGTTTTTTCGACCAATCCAGATGTTGGTTGGACAAACCAAGACTATAGTGGTGCTCAGTTGTCAAGGTGCTCATACTGGTGCGATGCGGTACGAATGGCAGAGCGGAGACACATGGAGACTATGCGAGATACGATGGCCAAGTGTGTGGACACGTATGGCATCTTCTAACATTTTGGTGTTTTTAGTCTTTTGTTCAGGCTATACAATAAATCTAAGCAATTTTACCCTTGGACATTCGGTTCTAATATTCGACTGATCGTGATGTTGCACTTGCTAAAACTTTATGGCAAATAGTGGTGGCCCTAAAGTAGCAAATTTACATTCATCTTTATTTACAGACCTGTCGATTTGGTTCGCTCGATAAATTGGCTTCTCTCTTTAAATTCCAGTACTAGTAGGCTATCGCGTAGGTTGGCCATTAGAATTGGGAATTATTTTCTGTATTTGAAGTGTTGAATTTAATTTGTAAAAACTGTTCATTGATTGAGTGATATAATTGCCTATTAAGTCACTATGTGAGACCTGCATTGCGTGAGAAATTATTTTGTTGACACGTCTCTGTGTTGCATTGATTATTCCGTTGGAATACCTGGACTTTACCTCTTTGACCATTTCCTTATGTAAGTTCACGAATCTAACGACGTATATTGTGACCTTAGGGCTATTTTATGTGTCCTAATTGTGCATTTTGGTTACTTCATGTTAAAACTAGCCACACATTTTAATTTTGGAATTTTCAATAAAAGGGGGATTTTTCTACCTGGCAACAGAAAATTAGGGAGATTTTGGTTCAACAAAAGATCTCAAAAGCCATAGTGACGATTTTTTCCGTTGATTTGTCAAAAAAACAAAAAAGAAGAATCTAATAAACTTGCTTAAACTTCAATTATTTTATACTTGTCAAATGGTGTTTTGAGAAAAATTAATAAACTTAAAACCACAAAAGAACTTTGGAAAAATCTGGTGGACTTATATTTGCTTAAGTCTACTCCTAACAAACTTTACTTATTCTAAAGATATGTTAGTTTTAAAATGGATCTTTTAAAAGATCTTGATGACAATTTGAATTTATTTAACAAACTTGTGCAAGACATTGTTACGTGTGATGAAACTGTGTCTGAAATCTATAAAGTCATTATTTTGCTTAATTCCATGTCTAACACGTATAAGGAGATAAAGAATGTAATAAGTATGGTATGGACACTTTAAGACTTAAAATTGTCATAGATTCCCTTCAGAGTAAGGAAATAAAAATTAAGTGGGATGCATTATCAGTAAGTATATCAACTGGTAATGTAGAGTATAGACACTTGAATGTGCAATGGTGATATATACGAAGATGTGGAGAGTAACATTTAGATCATGAGAGATGATGTGATTAAATGTTTGAATTCTCTATCTGTGAGAATTCTGATCGAGTGAAGTGGGAAAGTGACACTTTTATCACTTTTATTACGTGAAGACCCATAATCCACTTAGGCATGAGGAGTGACCAATCTAGTGAGCATGATTGACGATGAGAGGAGATATGTGTTCTCGAGGTACGAGCTACATGGAATGGGGTGGGATAATTTTGGTGAGATCTTTTATGGGGTTATTTATGCATTGGTTGTATATATTGGTAATTTTTTCTTGATTAACTTGGTGTTAGCCTGATGTTCTTTGCTTATTGAACATGTTTGAAAAGATCTATGTGTTATCATATGCTATATCTTCAAAGCATGTTTTAATGTGATTATCTGTTTCTACTTGGATTTTTCTTGACTTTAGCCCTTTCGAGTACATGGAGTAGGCATGGTATGTGTTTCGAGTCTGAGACATGAGATCAGATTTGTGATTCCAATTTTATTTGGTTACCTTATTAGGCAGTATAGACTTTGTGTTATTTGCTTGCAAGTTGATTGGGTATCAAAGTGGAGATTTGTTGAGTTTTGATGCCTAATAAATCCCAAACAATGAAGTTAAACGTTTGAAATAAATTTTATAGGTCTTGACCTATGAGTAAAATTATTATTAACACATCAATTGAATGGCTCCGAAAACATTGTGAGCCATTAGAAGCAACCAAATGAATTGAGTTGCTCACGTCCCAAAATCAATTCTTTGAAGGCTCTTATAAGTTTTGGCCCATTTATACTTTCTTAGCCAAACTTGGTGTAACCTATATCTATATATAGTGGTCTCCTTCCTTTGCTGAATGTGTGTAGTGTATTTGCTTGAGAGAAACATTGGCTGCAGCTTCAGTTATTCTCCTCTCTTTGTGCCTTGAGCGTAACCGTGTTCTTCCATTGTTTACTCCTCTTTTGTAGCTGCAGATAACCACCAAATATCTTGTTCTTTGTAGGTGAAAGTAAGAAGCAACCATACGTGAACACTATATTTGTGGGTTGAGCCTTTTGATTGATTGGTGTCCGATATTGGTAGCGTGAAACTGAGCTCGAATTTCATCAAATCAAAGTTCTTAGAGCATACTTCCACGACATGGACAGTGGTCTTAATTCTAATAATGACGATGCTCATGCAACAATTGATAGCTCCTCTTGTACGAAGCTGATAGGAAGATTTGGAAAGGAGACAGAAAGATAGCAGGAAGAGAAAGATAGATGGGTTGTTGTCTAATCCCATATATTGAGAAAACGTTCAAGGTAACGAGTAGGTATAAAATCACCTGATGATGTTATCAACATTGATTCCTAGTTCAAGATCCACCGCCTCTTAGACAAAGTCAGAGTGTCATCAAAAACCTTCTAGGTACTTGTTGGTTGGAGAATCCAAGCAGGCATTTTCGCAGAACAAGTAGATGATTCAACTTTCTATAAAGAGGCCATGGATGAAATAGATCTAGATTTATTACAAGCAGCTATGAATGCTGAGATGGAATCCATGCATTTCAATCAAGTCTAGAAACAAGTAGATGCACCAAAAGGGATTAAACCCATCGAGTAAAAGTGGATCTACAAAAGAAATAGAGGAATAGATGGAAGGACAGAAACCTTCAAAACAAGGTTGGTAGCTAAGCATTTTACCCAAAGAGAATATATCGATTACGAAGAGATCTTCTTGTCGTTGTAATTTCATATATTCGATCATTCTCCACCAGAATTCTGATTTATTCTCAAAGAACCGGAGAAATAGATTCATCAGCCTGTGACTATGCTTAAATCAATTCATATTCTCTTATCTATTTACAGCTCATTATGACTAAGATGAATGACAAATGAAACCTAATTATCGAATCTTGGATTGGGACATGGTTTATGTGTGTATATATATATATCACACCACTTATCCTACACGATCGTATACACCATTTTGGGGCAGGATGGTTTAGGGAAGGTGTAAGAAAGTGATGTGGTGAAGAGTTACATAGAGAAATTGGAAATGTAAGTGGTCTTTAACGAAGGTAGGTAAGTTTTACTATTTATATAGTTAGTCCGTGTCTTTTACCATTACTAATTAATATTTTTGTCTTTTCCTACCATGTTTAAAATCTTTTATAATGAAGTTCCAACACTGAAATATAGTACACTCAATAATTTGCAAATTGGCACCGTGTCTCATTATGAGTGATGGAGGAAAACACTTTTGCAATTGGTAATTTGAAGGTCTTTAGTCCAAGTACAGGCTAAAACATCGAGTTATTTCTTCTTATCATCCTTAAACTAGTGGCCAAGTTAAAGTCTTCAACCGTGAGTTAAAGAGGATTCTTGAAATCACGTGAATACTTCACGAACTGATTGGTCCAAAAAGTTGGACAATGCACTATGGGAATATCGCACTGCATTCTGAACTCTTATAGGCATGCCACTATATCAGCTTGTATTTTAGAAGGCTTGTCATTTACCGATTGAGTTGGAGCAGCAAGCTTATTGAGCAATTAAGAGTTGAATTTTGACATTCAAGTTGTAGGAGAGAAGTCGTCATTACAATTGAGCGAGATGGATTAATTTTGCTTGGATGCATATGAGAATGTAAAATTATACAAGTAGAAAACAAGAAGATTTCATGATAAACATATTCAACTTCGAGAATTCGTAGTGGGCCAAATAGCAAACAATTCTAGATTGAAGTTTCTCCCAAGAAAATTACACAGCGTGATCTGAACCTCACAATTTTCTGAATTTTTTTTTATATAAAGCGATTGAGGTGACACATTAAAGAAAATGGACTTTCAAAGTTAACGAGTAATGGTTGAAACCATAATAGGATGTGATTTTGCGAAAGAGAAGTCAATCGTCCATCTTAATCATCCCGAGTGATTATTTCACACAGTCTAGCTAAAGATTAAAGCACTCGATAGGAGGCAACTCATTTTCTCACTTATTCTTTTACTATTTTATTGCCTATTGCATTGTCTGTAGTTTGATAGATTTACACTTAGGTATTAGGCACATTTTCTTTAAGTTTTGTATAACTGGGTTATCATGTCTAGATTGGTCGAGAAAAAGAAAAACTAGGTCAAAGCATAGGAAGCATGCAGAATGCTTTACGAGGCATTGATGGTCGACTCGTTATTGGAGAAAATTTTCTTGCATAACGGATGAAAATACGCCTGCTGGTAGTCCTTGCAACAGAGAGGCAAAAAGTCTTGCGATACAAGATTATTCAACTCCTTGGTAGAATTTTAAATCCGTGCTCCTACCTCATTTCACACACCCACAATCTCAATTACAACATTGCATACGTAACTCATCGAACATCAATTATGGATCATAATCTAAGGGCCAAACTCTTCACTTCAACATCAAACTCCAACTATAGCATAAAAAAAGGCATGACTGAAATTTCAAAATTTTCATACCTTGGAACATTCACTTTCTGAAATTTTGGTTCGATCGGTGAGGAGTTGGGATTGGGTAGTTTTGGAAAACGCTTACTTTTACAGTATGTTTTCACGCCGACAAGGTGTTCCATGAATGGGGCAACTAGGCTAATTAGGTGAAATTTCAGCCCATTTTCATATGATTCACACGTCGTCCCCTACATTACATCCGATATACTCTCATTCACATTTTCATTGCATATTCACAATGTTGTGATCACATGAAGCATGCCACACACAATAACCTGCGTTCACTGTTTTCAGCCCATATTTCCATCCTCCTCAATTCATGCACAGTGGTCCATTTAATGTTTGACACACATCATCTAAATTAAAAGTACCTTTGCATCCATAAGATGCCAGATGGATGGGGACAGTTTTACAAGGATTAAAGCAGCAGAAACGAGATGACTAGGGGACGACGTACGTGGCTGCCAAGATCAAGGAGAAGCTGACTGAGGATTGCAGACTTAGGTGACAAGGGGATTGTTAAGATAAAGCAGCAGGAAGGGCCATAAATACAAATTTGCATACTTGTATCATCGTCACAAATTACATATTTCAACAGAATCAGGGTGATGATTCGGTCTACCAATTAAAATCCCCATCCCATCCCATAATAATATAAGCATCAAGCATGCTACTCGCTCTCTCGCAATGTGTATACCATATTCTATATAGAAAAATATTCCTTCACCTCAAAAATCTCTGGCTTCACCCATAGCTAATTGAACAGACACTAATGGATAAGGAAGTCAAGAGTGTCAATGGAATTTCAATATCTCAACATTTAGAACGGAACAGAGGATAAAGATACATCTTTCCTACTGAAAGAAGGAATAATAACAGAGAAAAAAAAAAAAAAGAATCTAAGTTGAAGCCCTAAGTTTATCCTGTTTTCTATGTCGGATTTAATCAGTGTCATTTGAGTTGTGACAATACAAGTGCCTGTATGAAATAGACGTCTACACAAAGAACATGTTCCAAGTTTTTCATCTCAAAGATACTACTGGAAAACCTCATTCTCAACCACGAATATCATTGATAGCAGACTGCAATACATCATCTCCAACAATAGATCTTAATTTTGTCATGAAAATATCCTTCCCTATTTTCCCCTCCTGCAATACCATTGTAGTAAAATCATTCTTAAACCTCATTCATTATTCTCACATATCTTGTAACATAGGTAAAAAAATGCAGAGGATCTAAATGCAATAAATGCTTACCTTATATGCACCGCACAAAGTTTGCAATTCTTGAATTTTAGGGATAGGTAGAGAACTTTTCAGATTTGAAAATAACTTCGCAATCAAGGAATTTGAAACATGAGGAACCCAATTCACATTCAACATTCCATTCACTTGATCTGAGAGAAAGAACGTAATATGCATATCAAAAGTTGCTCCCATTACTTTGCGAAGGTTATAAATGCAAAGAGAACAACAAGGTTTACCTGACAGATTTATAGGTATATAACTGACAACGCACTCGGGAAGAATGTGGGTATTCATGTTGGCAAACCAGACTACGTACCACTTGGGATTCTTCAAATCATCCACACCAGAATCATACTCCGCACTCGAAGGATGTGACTGCTGAGACCCTGCTTCAACCTTCTCGCATTTTCCCAATATCAAGCGACAAAGAATTATATGCTTCTCACCATTCTCATCTGTCTCCGACAACATTGCACTGGATCAAGTTTACACAACCAACCAAAAATGTAAGAAAACCAACAAACAAATGCAATATACCCTGTAAAGAAAGAAGCGACCAAAGCACACTACTATAATATGCAGTTAAACACTTGAGACAGACCAGCCCGCTAACAAATATAACATAACAGAAATCCCAAATGAGCAACAAATGCGATGGAATAATATATAACCATATTGCAGAAACAACACACCTATAATGGGGTGACTGTATAGGAGACAAGTGTATCCCATTGCCATGACCTTGAGGACCAGGAGCTTTGCCAGGCATACCAAAACCATGTTTCAAAATACTCTCCACACCCTTGGCCGAGGTTCCATACCATGCAAAAACCGTATTACTATCTCCTCTGGAGATTTTTGTGACGTCCATCTGCTTCAGAAACATTGCACGGCGTGCCTTATCCAATGGACCAGTCCTCACGCATTGATGAATCGAAGTAATTTTAGCACCGTGATTCAACATCCCCAACCCCGACAAGAACAAATTCTTCACTATTAAGTGTCCCTTTTCCTCTCCTCTCAATATTCTCACATTAGGCCACCTCGCTGACTGAAATTCATTGCCAACTATTTGCCGCCTTTTCGCATCATTAAAATTGGATGAATTCCCTTCAGTTTTTACCTTTTCTATACTTTCCAAACCCTCTCTCTTTCTCTTATTCAAATTTTCGAATTTATTCAATTCCAAACAATTCGAATCCTCTAAATTCCCAAAATTTTCGCTAACTCTTATTTCAATTTCTACTTTAACATTATTCTCCTCGCAATTCTTGAGAGTATTATCATTATTTCGATTGCCATCAATAAAAACCATGGGGAAAAAACACTTACCATTAACATCAATCCAAGCAATTGACCGTTGATTCCCAGTATCCAATTCAAGCTCGAGCATCCTGTAGAAGTCAAAAAGACATTTATACCCATTAATTTCCCCATCTATCACCGGTTTGCCCCCCACAAAACCCAGTTTCAACAGCTCCACCACTTCTTCAGAGTAATCGACCCAGGATCCGTTGTCATAGTACAAAAACCGGGCCGGTTCGGAGCTCCTCTTGAAATTCGGGTAGTTCTGAATCAACATCCGCGTGTGCTCACAAAACGACGCCTTCGAAGAGGATGATGATGTTGGACGAATAATTTTGATTGAATTTTTTTCTTCAGGTTTCGACATCGTCAAAGCGGAAGAATTGGCGATAGAATTCATGGCTGAAATGTACAATTCGAGAAGCTCTATGTATGACTCCGCTAGAACTTCTGAATATCATTTTTTGCCTCCTGTGTATATATTAGAGGAAGACTAGGGTAATGGAAAGACATATTTGCCCCTCGTCTTCCTTCGGTAGGGGCCTGGGGGATGGAACAGTCAGTTGAACTGGAGGGTGTTTTAGGAATTCAAAAATGAGTAGTGGCTTTATAGTTAAGGAATCTATGGTGCAATCCCTTATTCTAATTACTTCGGCCCAAAGAAATAGAAGCATAGAGTCCTAAAAGAGAATATTCAAGAGTATTTATTTTTTTCAGAAAAAAGCCCCCCTTTCGGCTTTTTTTCTTTATTCTTTATTCTATTCTAAATCAATAGCTTATGTTTAGTCCCATTTTTTCAAAAACTCATTTTTTTCAAAATTTACCTTCAATCACACATTCTTTCATAATTTGTTTTTAATTTAAATCGAAATTTTTTCTTTATTTTCTAACACTTTCTCCAAAAAATTACTATTTCAAAACACATTCTCTTACATAATGGGACTCAAACATGGGTATAAACTCATGAGCAAGATACAAAATCTCCGACCTTTCATTCTAATGGCATGGTCAACCTCAAATGATGTAAATATCGTAAATTTATCGTAACTTGTCCCTTACATGGAATGATGACAATAGAAATCAAATCAACAAATTCCTCTCACCTAATTAGAATTTTTATTTTTTATACTCAATTGGGGCAAGGAGAGAAATGGCTATTTCAGAGCGAGATATTTGAATTTACATGATTTTCTTATCTTAGGCGGGAGTATTTATAGATTTTACTCGCGGCTTTATGACAATTCGATCATTCTAGGAGAAATGACATGTAGCAGCCTTTTATTGGTTAGCTCGTAACGATTCAATTATAGTGTCACGTTTTACTCACTTGTCCATGTGCGCTTTAATGACAATTTTTTGGCCAGTCTAGATGGGAAATGGTTGAACTACTTTGTGCGAGCCTTTTACATTTGGTTCTTCATTTGCATTGATTATGCCTCACAAGTAGAGAGCAAGGTTCGTGGAGTGTATTACTTAGTTCAACAAATAGTCTTCGATGTTCGAATTTATTATTTATATAATCTCTAGAATTAATTGTATAATGGTATGGTATCGCAAACTTTTCTGATAACTTTCCCCAATTATACTTTTCCTATTTTTGTTTATTGGCAATTAATGCTCCATTTAGATGGAAATTTTTTATTCTTTAATGCTTATTCACGATTGATTCCAGGGAATGCCTTTTTTTGACTTTTTCCATTCCACGCATGTTTCTTTTGATTGTTGCTGATTCTGGGGAAAAACCTCTTATCCTCCATTGAATCATTTTAAACATTGTTATTGGTTCTTCATCCTCGTTCTTAGTTTCACTACATTTTCTTGATGAATTCCCTTTAGTTCTTATGCCAATATGATATATAACCGTCCAAGATTTTGGAATTATCTTAATTTCTTTTCTGTCATGCTATGGTCGCATATCTCTGATTCGATTCCGATGTGTATAATTCAGAAGCTGGCAGAGAATAGTTCGGAAGCACGCAAGTTTTCCATATATGCATCTATGAGGGATTATTATGCAAGGCATAGTTCCAAGTGTTGTGATAAATCTTCATGTCTTTCATTTTTGACAAATGTCTGGTGAACTTCTAGAGACTAATTTGGACAAAGGGATTACCCTTATCCTTTTTACATCAATAAAAATTTTCATTTTTTTTTTTTCTTGTTTTTCTGCTTCATAACCATTATTTAGCTTTATTGAGCTCACACCGTTAAGTAATCTATCAACATTGTTAGATTCGCAATAGAGGAATTCAAACAATCAGCTTGGCTAAGTTCGCATGATAAGAAAATATCAACTTTTATTGAGTTCGCTCAATAGGAATTTATTTCCTATTTCATTGATAATATTTTCTCAAGTACACGTCGCTTCAAGGATGTTTAAGGGGTTCGTCATCATTTTCTATGAATTTATATGTTCCTGGTCCAACAACTTCCATTACTGTATATGGTCCTTCCCACCTTAGTCCAAGCGAGATATAATTCATTTCTTTATCTAAGACAAATATTTTCTTTAGGATTAAGTCTCCTACTTTAAAATTCTTCTTCCAAACCTTGGAATTGAAATATCTTTCCATCATCTTCTAATATTCTGGGAGCTTAACTTGAGATTTATCTCATTTTTCTTCTAAGAGTTCTAGGTTCGTATTTATAACTTCTTCATTTTGTTCTTCATTGTATCATATTTTCCTTGTTGAAGTTACACTGATTTCAATCGGTACCATAGTTTCCATTCCATAGGCTAGGGAGAAAGGATTTCTCCTACAACGATTTTTGTGGTAATTCGATATGACCATATGATCTGTAGTAGCTCATCTTCCCATAGCCCCTTTGTCGTATCTAGCTTCCTTTTTAGTATACTTTTCAATGTCTTATTTACTGCTTCCACTGTCCGTTAGCTTGGGATAATATGAGGTGGAGAAGTGTCTTTGGATACCTAACTGGTCACATATTGCTTTCAATTTTTTCTTTAGAATTGCATCACATTAATTGAAATTATAGAATTTGATCTTCTAGATAAATTTACAAGTATTAGTCTTAATGATATTTATGAGGGGTTTGACTTCTACTCGATGAAATAATCTATTGTAGTGGTCCAAAGAAATCAATGTCCCTTTTGGCGAAAGGCCAAGGGCCACTACTAGCAACTAGCTCTTGTACGGCTTGCTCGGTATAATTGCGAACTTTTGACGCTTTTCACATCAAAGTTCATGGTATTCTTCTTCATATTAGGCCATTAATATTCTTGTTTCAAAGAGTTTGCATTAAGGAGTATCCCTGGCGTGGTTTTTACATATACTCTTATGGATTTCTTTCATTATATGTAAAGTCTCGTCCTCGCTTATGCATTTGAGCAGAAGAAGTGTATACCCTCACTTAAATAAGATATTATCTTGTAGTATATTATCTCGCAGCTCTTACTTGCGGTTTTTGTACTGTCTTTTTATCTTTGGGGGACTATCCCATCTTTTAAATAAGAGATGATTTCTTGCATTTATTGGGATTCATCTTGTATGCATAGGGTTTCTCCTTTTTTTGACGAACTGATGGTTTTGAAAAAAATTCTATGGGCACTATTTTAAACAGTTTGCGTCCCTTGAACTTGTCAGTTTCAACAAATCATTTGTATGCTCATTTTCCTCTCTAGGGATTTGAGTGAGTTCAAATTTGTTGAAATGCTGAGATAATATTATGGTTTCTATAAGATAAGAAGCCATCATTTTTTCCTTGGCTGTGAAATTCCTGTTCACTTGATTTACTATCGATTGCAAATCACTTTTTACTTCTATGCTTTGATCTTGCATTTCTTATGCCAGCCTTAGGCCCGCCAATAAAGATTCATATTCAACTACATTGTTGGTTACTTTAAATGTGAACCTTAATGTGGAATTTAATTTGTACCCTTTGAGCTTGTCAAAATTATGTCTGCTCCAGAACCAGTATCTCGACGACCCATCCACAAATAGTTTCCACATCCTCGTTTATGCATCTTAGTAGAGGGTATGTTTACCCTCACTTAAATAAGATATCATCTTATAGTGTGTATCTTACTGCACTCGCTCACAATTTTTGTGTTGCTTTTTTATTTTCGAGACTGTCCCATCTTTAAAAAAAAAAAAAGATGATTTCTTGTATCCATGAGGTTTTATCTTGTATTCATAGGGTTTTTTTTCCCCTTTTTTGGCCAACTGATGATTTCTTGTATCCATGAGGTTTTATCTTGTATTCATAGGGTTTTTTTCCCCTTTTTTGGCCAACTGATGATTTTGACAACAATTCTACGGGCATTATTTTAAATAGTTTGTGGTCATTGAACTTGTCAATTTTGACAAAGCGTCTTCATGCTCGTTTTTCCTCTCTAGGGATTTGAGTGAGTTTAAATTTGTTGAAATGATGAGATGATATTATGGTCTCCGCAAGATAAGAAGCCACCACTTTATCCTTGGCTGTGAACTTCTCGTTCACTTGATTTATTACCATCTGCAAATCACTTTTTACTTCTATATTTTGAGCTAACGTTTCTTTTGCCTGCTGTAGGCCTTCCAATAAAGCTTCATTTTCAGCTACAGTATTGCTTGCTTTAAACGAGAACTTTAATGTGCAATTTAATTTGTGCCCTTCTGGGCTTGTCAAGAATATGCCTACTCCAGAATTAGTATCTTCCGCAGACCCATCCATAAGTAGTTTCCATATTCCATGTTTAGGCTTTTTCTCGGGAATGGAAACATTTGACAATTTCATGATAAAATAAGCCAACGCTTGTGCTTTGTTTGTGGATCATCCAATATAGCCTTGACCTGTTCGTATTTGTTGCTACACTAGAATTTCCTTCCTCCTATAAACACTTGGAAGAAAGAGAAACATTTACTATTGCTTGTGATACAAACCTACTTAGGGCTGCAACCCTTCCCGTTACGCTTTGTACTTCTTTTGGTTAAGATGATGATAGTATCATTATGAAGGATTGAATTTTGTTGGGTTCACTTCAATACCTCGCTGGTTGACCATATATCCGAGGACCTGTTCTAATAAAATCTCGCAAACGTACAGGGTCGTTGATAAGTTATAGATTTGAGTGAGTTGAGAGTATCATCCCAAATGGAATAAATTCAATTCAAGTTTACCGACTTCGTATGGAATTCGAAATATGTAACACAAAATAATTTTAGTTTGATTTATGCTAAATTAATCTAAGAAATATGTGAAAAGTTTGGTTTTTTTTTTAAATCAAACTATGGATGATTGTATTAGATTTACAGTCCGCATATTGCTATCTATTTCAATTCTTAATTTGTAATTCAGTCATATTCATGCATTCTTGACAATCAATAAAACTAATGTATTTAACTTTCTTTTCCAAGACAAATTAAATCTATCAAACTTACTATCCAAATCTATTCCTGACTAGAATTCTAATGATTAAAATGATTAAATTTTAGATTATCTATATGATTGCATACATGATAAATGTTATTCTTAGCATTTATTGTACATATGTTAATTTTGAGCATTCTAAACTTATTGTGAGTCTCTAAACACTACAACAAATAATTAAATAATGCAATGGCATGCAAAATTAATAATAAAAAAAGTATGAAATTAACTAAACTACTAGTCTTGAATTTAAAACAAATAAACAATAGGCTTCATCTCATCAAATACAAAAGGGATCTAGTCTAATATATTAATATATAAATTACAAGAAGAAAAAATAGAAAAATATTACCCGAATCATGATATAAGACAAAATATATTGATCTTTAAGTCGAAAGTTGAAATCTTCAATTTCTTGATGTAATTGACATTTAATTCTTACTTGTGTTTGATCTTCTCTCTCAAAAGTGATGAATTTGCTTATTGTTCTTAATGAATTTTATGATATTAATCTGTATTAAGAGCCTCAAAGAGATCCCCCAATGTTTTGGCAAAGTTGTGTATTTGTAAAAGTCCAAAAATCAAGTCAAACGTGCGAAGAATTGCATTTAAATTAAAACTTTGCTTGAACATGAAAATTGCGCAACATGTCCTTCATATTTTGCCTTGCGCATATGCACCCTATACTTTATTGTCCCACGCCGTTTTGTCAAATAGCTTTCTATTGATTCGAAATGGGCTGGCGCGTGGGCACCATCCATTCTCTTTTTCTATATATTTTTTTCTTTTGAGTTTTACGATTCAGTCCCTAGCTTTAATAATTATTCATCTTGGGCCCTTTTTCGTGCATTTTAATCTTTCAACTTCCAATTGCATGCAATAATTTTCCAATCATCGATATTAAGTTCGATTCAACTATTGCAAGTGTGCAATTTAGTCCTCAAACTATGATTTTCTTCATGTTTTCGCCATTTTCATTCGTTTTGCATATTTCCATACAACTTGCCTTGAATTTTACCTAATAAACAAAATGAACACATAATTAAGTCATAAATTATCAAAATTAGTACCAATTGTTCTCATTTGTCAAACATCCCCAAACTTAAACAATTATTTGTCTTTAAACAGAATAGACTTTGACCTAATCACAAATTTTTTAAAACAAATATAGTTAGATAATTTGCCATTTGTCTCATGATTGAAATTTTTGTATTAAATCTTTGAATTGTTTTGAAAATCACAATATTAAAATTAATTTCCACTTATCCAATGCAAAATCGACGTGCGTGTGTAAATATTCATGTCAAGCATCATAAATTTTTAAAAGTGATTCAAGTTTCAATCTTCAATAGTCAAATATATAATTTCTTCTCTCGTAAGATGTACACCTTAACTTATTCTTTTAACTATTTTCCCAAGGTGTGATTCAGGTTGAATTTTTATAAAATACTAATCTCCACCCTCTCTAGTTTTGTTTGATTTTACTAATTGCAACTCAACACATCAACAAATGAGAATTCTCCATATTTTTTATTATTTCAATCTCCAAAAATCAACTAAGCAAATAATCCCTTGTCAAACGTCTAATTTTTTCAAATAAATGTTAAAGGGTTTAACCAAGATATATAGCTCGATAAATATATATTTTTATTTTTTTTAATATTACTATTCTTTTTTCACATCTTATGTTCATACTTATCTTCATTAAACTTTTTAAATGACATTTGCAACGAGTTTTATGACGGTAACTTCCAAGTTAGATGACTATAAGGCACCAGGTTTTATATACCATTACAAGTTTAATAACTCGGATCATAAAGGCTACAAAGAGATGTTTCATGATAAGACCAAAAAAAAAAATATTTTGCTTTTTTTTTTTTNCTAATTTTCATCTTATTGATCTTAAACAATCAACACAAATTTAGCAAACATGAAATCTACATTTATCTCAATGTCTCCCTACACCAGCTTAATCACCCCCAAACTATCCTAAAATTCGTTTAAGAATGTATAATTTAGTTTTTATCTGGATTAGCATCCAATGTCTATTATTTTATTCTACCTATTCATTTTGAATCAAAGTAATCCTTCATGATGCAAAACATAAATCTTATGCGCAAAATATCAAATTTCACATGAATAAATATAAATCAACCCTAGCATGTAACTTTTTCACAGTTTATAATCTAAATTATACAAGCACATAAAAATAATAATCAAATTGAAAATAATAATTATTTTTTTTGAATTTTTGAATTTTTTTTTGCACACAAACATACACACAAAACAATAAAAATAGATAAAAACATGATATTATCATACCCGCAAACTTATAATAAATATTGCCCTAAATGTCTAAAAAAATAACAACCAATATATATAACTAAGAGCAAAGAAGAGAACTAAGTACTCACCTGATATAAATCTGCAGGTAGTGGATGGATTGGCATAAAAATGATGGATCATTTGCGATGTTTTTCCTTTGTCCAATGTGTTCAAGTGTCGTGTTCTTTCAAAATAATAAAAATATAATCATAATATTGAACAGTTTACAATAAGCTCTAACACTACTTAAAGGGAAATATGGGGATGAAGATACCATATACTATTAAAAGGAATAATAATTACTAAACTACTAAAAGCAATAAAATTTACTAATTCTAAATTCTAAAAAGTAAAATAAATAAAAGTGAAGAAATTGGATTGCCTCTCAATAAGTGCTTATTTATAGTTATTAGCTTGACTTCAACAATCTACATCTTAGTATTCTAAAGAAAGCTTTTGATGCCTTACTTAGTTTGCATTTTTTGACTTTGTTCTACTTTTCGTTAATTCATCAAATCTTAATCTTGCCTTCTTCAATGTGATATGACTTGCATATTTCATTCGATGTGAAATCAACTATGTAGACTTTTTCATCCTCTTCGGGCTTAATCACATGTTCAATTATTGGGCAATCGAAGAAGTAGAAAAAATTGTGTGTTAATTTCATCTTCAATAATTGTCATATATTCACTTGGTTCCTTTGTAATTAATTTGTCATCATCTTTATACTCTTCTTCAATAATTGACCTTTTTCAGGTTGAATGGTCGATTAACAGTCTAAATTCACGGGTAATGGAAATTTCTTCCTTTCAACCTTTTCAGGTGAATTATACCCCCATCTTTGAAATTCGCTCCAGTATAAGGAATATCCCAGACACATTCTGCTTTTATCCACTTTGGCAAGTTTATTATAATATTTTGCAAGTACCTTCCGTTCAACCGACGAGGACCAAATCCTATAAGCTCGATATCCTCATCCCAATCTACAGGTAAATAATCTTCCACAAGCATCCAACATTCATCAGATTTGTCAATTACTTGTTTTCGATATCTTAAATACTATTTACACCACAAAAGCATGAACATAAAGGGATCAGTGGATGTATATAAGCATTGCACAATATAATACATACCATAGCAAAGCTTACAATATATGTCTTCTACAAGCATATCCTTATCATTCATGCCATGCTTTCATTATTGCAACTGTCTTGCTCTCTTGCTATTGTCATAATTAAGCATGTATGCTTAATAGTACTTGGAAAGACACCAAACATAAGAGAGATTAGGTAGGTATTCAAACCTAATAATGACAAAATAAATAATAAAAAATCAAATCGTATATAAACTAATAAACTCAAATTAAATACTTTATTCTCCAACAACGGCACCAAAAACTTGTTCGATAAAATCTCGCAAGTGTATGAGATCGTTGACAAGTAGTAGATTTGAGTGAGTTGGGAGTATCGTATCACACAAAATAAATTCAATTCAAGTTTGCTAGCTTCATATGGAATTCCAAATTTGCAACACAAAAGAGTTTTTAATTTGATTTCTACTAAATTAATCTAAGAAATATATGAAAGTTTTGGTTTTTTTATCATTGATGATTGTATTGACAAAACACACAGTCAATCCAGCCGTTAAAAAATTGCCACCTATTCATCTATAAAGCAGGGTGGACATTTCTTATGTAAAAATAGCTTAATTCCTAAAATTGTGCTACTAGTTATTGTTAAAGCACCTATGCCGATTGGCTGCACCGAAGTTGCAATAAAAGTAAATGTTAAACGACCTTATATTTGGAGCAAGGGAAGGAAAAAAAAGGAAAAAAAAAAAACTGAAGAAAGCAGTTTATGCTGACCCTTGGAGAAATGAACAATAGGCAAAACATGTTTTTTGTGTAGCTTCTGTTTGGTGGGGGATTAAATTAGATTTTTAGTAGATTTTGATAAAAGTTGATGAAATATATGGTTGAAAAGTTATAGATCCCATGAAACGTGTGATTAAAATTAATTGTGAACTTTAACTTAAATTAAAATCACCAAACACGGGGTTAATATACTAGTTGGAGCTTGTGCGATGCACGTAAGGCACCCGTTAGTCAAATCTGGTCTGTGTAAATATTTCCTAGGTGCAATGCATAATTGTTAATGATTGTACAGTAGAATTAGAAGTTAAATAACCAAGACATACTTAACACATAAACATATAAGAGCATTCATTTGAAACTCAAGATACATGATAACAAAACAACATTCCATGACCTACGATAGGTCGTGTTTTGTTGCACAACTGTTCGGCCAATATTCTTCAATAATAAAAAGAAAATGAGTACCAAAATAAAAAATACAATCACCATATGTAGCATCTTTGCAAAACAAAAAATACGTAAAGCAACCTAAAATACTTGTATGCTCTTTTACTGTGTCAAAATGATCTTCCAAACCACACATCATCAAACATAAGGATTCTGTTTTCCTTGTCACCTTGCCTTTTCTTTGAATTGGAACTCGCTAAGTCTTCTTCTAGGGAAGAGAACTTGTTTTGCGGCAGGCGTGGCAAGAGCGCTTGGAACAAAATTTGATAATTGCTTGTTCAATGTTTGCATCCCTTCATTAGGTTCTTTATCAACACATCTACCTGTTGCTACAGATGCATCAACATGAAAGGCCCAGCGGCGGACCCAGCTCCCTATGAGAGGGCGTGACCGGACGAGCTGGGCTCCGCCGGAACAGTGGTCACTGGAAGGAAGATTGGAAGATGAAGAGGAAGAACGAAGACGACGACCCCAACTTTTTTTTTTTTTTTAAAGTTTGGGCTTAAAATGTTGTGGTTCTTTTTTAAAATAACCAGCCCAATCCAAATTCAATTGATCCATTACCATTATCAATTTATCCATATGAATTATTCGAACGGAAAGGGGTTGTGAGGAGAAAGCCAAATAAAGGGGCTGTGAGCAGAAAGCCATAAACGGAACTTGGTTACTAGGACGGATGTCAGACGGACGGACCTCCCAACTCATGAGCTACAGACATCAATGGACACTGGACAATGAGTCTCCTTCATTGTTCTTTTACAGATTTTTTTTGTTGGCTTTGGAAATTTGGAATCTGTGCTCTATTTTGATATGTTGTGTTTGTTGTAAAAATTATTTTTCTTGTCTCGATCTGATTTTTTTTTTTTACTTTCATATTTTAGGATTTGGGTAATTTTGAATTTTGGGACTAATAAGTGTAGTGAGTTTAGATCATAACGGAACTTTTGGTTTGGGGATTGCTTCTAACTGTTCCGATATTTGATATCCAGGAATACTTGGTGTATTTTTAGCTTTTATGGGAATTTTTGCCTTAGTGATCCTGGAATGCTTTAACTTTGGTTAATTTATGAATTCTAACAAAACATCACACAAGGAAATGCTGGTAACTGTTCCTGTTGCATCCTTTGAGTTTTTCCTTCTTGTTTTTTCATGTTTGAGTGAATAAATGCAGATGGCACATTATTCTCAGAATGCATTATTTAACTCTGCATTTGTAATTGAAGAAATGCATCATGAAATGGTATGCCATCGCTATGTGATTTCAAATTATTTGTGCAGTAGTGGAGTGGGATTTTAAGGAATTAAAATGGTGAGAATAATTTAGAGAGAAAAACTCCCGTCAGAGGGTTTGAGTTGTAGATTGTTTTGACAATTGTGTAAGATATAGATTTGTTGATTGTTAACAGCTCCCTGTTCACTATTTTCTTTTTAATTATCCTGTCTAAATCTTTTGGCATTCCAGATAAATCAAAATCTCGGAGTGGTAATGATCCCAAGGAAGCAGCATCTCCTAAAGAGCCTCTAGCACACATAGCTGCACAAACATTTACATTTCGTGAGCTTGCATCTGCAACTCAAAACTTTAGACCAGAGTGTTTGCTGGGTGAAGGTGGGTTTGGACATGTTTACAAAGGCCGATTGGAAAGCACAGGACAGGTAGGTCATCCTTGGTAATGAGTCGACTTATCAAAGTGGAAGATGAATGCCACCCACGCTTTATGTTTTCTTGGAATTTTGGCTGGTATGTTCAATCTTCCCTTCAATAACTTCTCTTGCCAAATGGTTGTGTACAGGTGGTTGCTGTTAAACAGCTTGATCGAAATGGTCTCCAAGGGAATAGAGAGTTTTTGGTGGAGGTTCTCATGCTTAGCCTCTTGCACCATCCAAATCTTGTCAACTTGATAGGATATTGCGCTGATGGCGATCAACGGCTTCTTGTTTATGAGTATATGCCATTGGGATCTCTAGAAGACCATTTACATGGTTAGTTTTGCCCAGCCGAAAACACTTTTCTGTATATTCTGCAATCATATACCTAGTTCTGATATTGATGGAAAACTTTAGAAAAGAGAAGCAAAATTTGCATATTAGGAGAAGCTTATGATAAGATGCACAGAGAAGTGCTTTTGTGGGTGTCCGGGTAAAATAAATTTCTCTTAAATATATTAACATCAAGTGTGGATAGTAATGGAAATTCACCTATTACTACATGCTTGCAACCACGTTCTCTTCT
>CAIGRB010042206.1:29787-43514 GCA_903798255.1 Fraxinus quadrangulata
GTATGCAAATACTTGAAATGTTGTTCTAAACTTTCTGAAAAGATTATAACATCATCAATGTAAACTATAATGAAAATTTGAAATTCATTGAACATATCATTCATAATTTTTTGAAATTCAGAAGGAGCATTTTTGAGACCAAATGGCATAACATTCCATTCGTATTGACCAAAAGGAACATTGAAAGCGATTTTGTATCTGTCTTCTTCTTTAATTTGTATTTGCTAGAATCCAGACTTCATATCAAATTTGGAAAAGAAAATAACTTGGAATAATCTGTTTAACATATCATTCTTTTGAGGTAATTGATATCTTATCCATTGAAGAGTAGAATTGAGAGGTTTACAATTGATAACCAAATGGGGAACTCCACGTTCGATCTCAGCTGAATTGTTGACATAAAAAGCTGAACGGTTCTAAGGCGATTTACTTGGTCTAATAAGCTTTTATTCAGAAGATCTTGAATGTCTTTGGTACAATGATCAAGGAGATCATTGTTCATCTGAATATGACAAGATTTTGTAAGAATATTTGATTCATGGAAATCTGAAGTATAAGGAAAAGAAACAACATGTTTCTTCTTATCCCAAAATACATTTGAAATAGTAGAACATATCTCATTCTCAATATGCTTTTGAAAATCAGAAATTTTTTGAATAATTAAAGATTCTTGAAGTCTTTCGTCAATTCTTTGAAATTTAATTTCTTCTTTAAGAAATTTAATATGATTTTTTTGAAATAAATTTTAGTAATAATTTTTGAAATAGATTCTTCTTTCAACATATTAACATCTTTGAAAGAAGGATGATTTGTAAATTTAAAGACAATTTCTTGTCCAAAAATTGTATTAGTTAATTCTTTTGAATCAATTTTGAAATGATAAATTTGAACAATAAAAAGAGTACCAAGAATAATTTCTTGATCCAAATCTTTTACTAAAAAAAAAATATTTTTAAAACAATTATTTGAATTATATATATAAGTTTTTGAAAGTTTATACTGAATATTGAATTTTTTTACCACTAGCTTCATAAAGTTGCGCAGTAGTTTTTTCAAAATATTTTGTAGGATTAAGTCATTTCCTAATGCAATATTGATGTGCACCAGAATCAATTAAAACTTTAGTATGGAGTTAAATTTTTTTATTGACAACAATAGTCATATTTCAATACCATTTTTTAAGTTGAATTCGATTAATAACATTGGTCTTTTCTTCTTCTGTTTGAAAATGCTGAGAAGATTTTGAACGTTTTGATTTGAAACTTGAATGAGAATGATGAGATTTTGAATTACAATTGGGGTGCAAAGCACGAGAAGTATTATCATCAGAGGACGAGGATAATTCTTTATCAAAATATTTGATCTTAAGATGAACAACATCCATCTTAACATTTTGCATTTGTTTTTCAAGATTGAAAATTTGAGATTTTATAGTATTGATTTTTGATTTTAAATCAGAATTAGAAATTTTTGAAGATTTTTCATTTTGAAAATTTTCAACAATATCATAAATATTGAAGGGTTCAAGAATAGAAGATGATGGGAGAAGATGGTTGAACTTATTTTTTAATTTTCGATTAGGAACCTGATCAATAACTTTAATAAATTTTTCTTCTTTTGCAAGAATATTTATGATTTTACAACCACAAATTTCTTAACTATGACTCGAGGAAGATGAAGAGTTTGCACTTTCTTTAGAAATTAGAATCATCTTGATTTTGAAAAACTTGATCAATTTTACAATTTGAAGAGTTAGAATCGGAGTTAATAAGATTGAGAAGTTCAAGCTTAGTATCTTCATCACATTGAAGATTACTAATCTTTCCTTTAACAGGACACTTGTTTGAATAATGCCTAGATTTGTTACATTTCTAACATGTAACATTTGAAGTTCTCTTTTTTGAAAACTTTCTTTTTGAAAAGTTTTTTGGAGTGGAGTTTTGAAAATTCTTTTTCTGGAAATTTCTTTTCCATCCAGAATATTTTTGAAANATTTTTGAAAAAAAAAAAGAAATTAAATTAAAATATTAACCATTTTAAGAAAACATAAATTAAACGAGTCCGGTGACGACTATCCGAACCGCCTGGCTCCATTCCATACAGTTATATATTACAATTCAGAGGGTTTTAATTTCACAATTTCTAGTATCCTTTTTCCAAGCCAAAAACCCAAAAACCCTAAGGAGCTCAGTCGAAAATCAAAGAAATAACCCACAGACTTTCTGTTGGGTTAATTTATACCGGTAATTTGTAATCGTTCTTAATTCTACTTTGAATTTTATGTAATTGGTCCGAATCTTTTTATATTTTCTGCATTCATTTGGTAAGTCCCGTTGTTACACTTCTCTGTCTATCAATGTACAGTCGTTATGTTCTCTATTTCAATTGAAACATAGTCAGGAATCAGTTTTTTGATAGCAGCAGAAGATGCAAGATATGTCTATCAGTATTTTAACAGATGGAAAATGCGGTTTATCTATAAAAATAAGAATACATAAAAGTTTATAAAAAGGGTGTATAATTTTTTTGAAAAAAATTTATTCAGTAGCTGCAAGAATGAATATTAGTTTAATGATGAAGCTAGTTGTGCTGGTAGAATTTCTGGGCAAGAAATTATTTACTTTTTGTGTTTAGAAGAAAATCCTGTAATTATGATATAGGAACATTTAAAATGTTCAAATTTGGTAAATTACATGTAGACGACTTATTTTTGAATATATTTGTTTTGTCTTCTTTCAGGAAACGAAATATTGTTTATTTTGACGTGTGGTACTGTTACTGACACTAAGTCTTCTGAACAAAAAGTTTGAAAGATTATCTATGATTTTCTTGTACCATGAAGTGAAATGCCTTAATAGAAGCCTTTTTCAGAATAACGAAATCTCTATAATATTTTATTTAATGGAACATGAGAGAGTGAGGTAAACCACATAGATGGGTTTTGTTAGCTATGCAAATTTATCATGTACTTGTGATTTTTGCATACAAGGAATCCCATTGTGGAAATACCTATAGATTTAATGGTTCACGCATTGAATATCTTTTGATGCGCTTCCATAATTCATATGTACTTTCCATTTTAGCTGTCGGTTTACTTCGGAGACTTCCAACTTGAAAGCCCTTGATAAGATGTGGTTTAAATTAATACTTCTATGAAAAATTTTTCAAATCTTGGACTTATAAGGTAATTTTTTCACGTCATTTTAAATTAGACAATACAGGAAATTTTCATCGTTTCTTCCTATAAAACATTTACATTTTCTCATAATAATAAACTTGTTGGCGTGTCCTTGCACTTTTAGGGCTTTGCCCTCTAATAATGAACTTATTCCTTCATCCAGTGGTATTTTAATTCAGCTGCA
The DNA here is from genome assembly GCA_903798255.1 of Fraxinus quadrangulata. Lineage (NCBI taxonomy): Eukaryota > Viridiplantae > Streptophyta > Magnoliopsida > Lamiales > Oleaceae > Fraxinus > Fraxinus quadrangulata. Next base: position 33,150 of record CAIGRB010042206.1, read on the forward strand.
TATAAGGCATTTGATGAGTATGTCATTCTCATTACTCTCATAAGTATGTTATTTTCATTTTTATAATTATGAGACTGTTTGAGCCTCATTTTATTTTTTGATGAAAATGTATTTGAAATAGTATTTTGATGGATAATGCGTGGTTAAAAAATAAGGAAAAATTTTGGGTTTGTGTGTAATATTATTTTATTGAAGAATGTGTGGTTGAAAATAAGAGAGAGAAAAATATATTTTGGAAATAATGAAAACCAAACAAGGGCTATATAACAATATTACATGAAATTAAGTATCCTGAGCTTTATATTTCACTTACTATAGCATTTCTGGCTGCAGTGATTGTAAAATTCATGATATTAGGCTTTTTATATTGAACTTAGCAATGCTTGATCAGGTCTTTTGATTGTTTGCTTGTTGATTCCCTGCACTAGGAATTCTTTCCAGAAATTAGCATTCTGTTGGTTCAGATTCTGTAAACATGTCAGTTCAATTGACACCTTCAAAAAGATCATATGATCGAAATCCTAGAGAGTTAAATGGTAGGGGGAAATGGCAAAAATCAGCCACTTTTGGTTCAGATAATTCTGCATCTAGAGGATCCCCTGCTAGCAATGTTATACGTTTACTCTGAGGAATTCTTTTCAGAAATTAGCATTCTGTTGGTTCAGATTCTGTAAACATTTCAGTTCAATTGACACCTTCAATAATTTCATATGATCGAAATCCTAGAGAGTTAAATGGTAGGGGGAAATGGCAAAAATCAGCCACTTTTGGTTCAGATAATTCTGCATCTAGAGGATCCCCTGCTAGCAATGTTATACGTTTACTCTGTCCAGCTTCCAAGATTGGTGCTTTAATTGGAAAAGGTGGAGGCATTATATCTCAGATACGCCAGGAAACCGGGGCAAAGGTCCAAATTGAGGATACGTTTCCTGGATGTGATGAAAGAGTCATTGTTATTGTAGGGTCAGATAAGGAAAATGAAGTTGGCAGTGGACACAGCAAGGCAGATGGTGAGGAGACTAACACCACCGGAAAGGGTGATGACACAGATGAGCATGGAGAAAATGATGAAGATAAGCAGTCCGTTCTAGTTGAGGATTCTCAATCAGAAAATGTAGTTTCATCTGTTCACAAAGCTCTGATACTTGTGTTTGAAAGGATCATTGATGGAGAATCAGAGATATATGGGGGGGATGAAGGGGTTGATAAGATTCCCTCATCTGTTGTGAGGTTACTTGTGTTCTCCAGTCAGGTGGGGTGCCTGCTAGGGAAAGCTGGTAGTGTTATAAAACAAATGTCTTCTGAAAGTGGAGCTCAGATTCGAATCCTTCCGCGGGACAAACTGCCTTCTTGTGCATCTTCTTCAGATGAGCTGGTTCAGGTATCTTCTCATATATTTTTACTTTGCATTTCGACACGTTTGGGTCAAATATAAACACTATAGTTAATGATGATATATGCACTTCGGGTTTGCCTTCTTTGTACCATTTGCAGTTGTTGTCAAGATTGTCAAAATTTGCTTGAAACTAAATTTGGGCAACGGCGACAACTTAATAAACTCTGTTTTCTTGTTCTTTTTAATTTCTTTCCTAGAGGAACTGAACCACAATCTTCAGTCATGTGTAATGTGTTGCGGAAATATAATGTTAAAGCTAGGTGCTGACAGGGACCTTCATACACTGGAGGGAAAATGATTGTTGATGTTAAAAAAGAGAGATTAAATGTTAGGAGAACGATGATTTATCTTTTGTACTTTATGCTTTGTTTCTTTTGATGTATCTGATTTTTTACTTCCTATAAGTTGGTGGGCTGTAATTTCAAAAACTCTGGTTCACTGCAGCACAGCTGAACACCTCCTGTGTGGTTATGGTGTTTGTGCTAGTTTGATAACTAGCGCCTGTTTATTTGTGTACCTTATTGAATTTGGGACACATATATTCAACTCTAGGACATAACATTGTTATTCTCTTGATATTTTTGCTTTACATCCAAGACAATTACTTTTAGCATAAGAAGTTTGTATAATTTATTTTTGAACAATTTTATGGCAGATTTCTGGAGGACTTGATGCTGTTAGGAAAGCTCTTCAATCAGTTTCGCAGCAACTACTTGAGCATCGTGTTTTCGATCAGGACTCTCTCTCTTCAAACCCCAGTGGGCCCTCATCTTCTTCCTTTGGTCCTACTAGACAGGATACATTTCAATATTCAAAACGTTCTCATCATGGACATGGGCCACCACATTCTTCTGGATTTCATGGTGATGAAGCCAGTTTTCCTGGCAGGATGAATCCTTCTCCAGGTGTGCTTAGCTTCCGGTTATTGTGTCCGGACGAGAAGGTGGGTGGGGTAATTGGAAAGGGAGGAAGTATAGTCAAGGCAGTTCAACATGAAACTGGCTGTGAGATCAAAGTCGTGGATGGTGTCACTGATTCAGAGGATCGCATAATTGTCATATCTGGCCCAGCTGTATGGTTTTGAGTCTTCTAAAGTTTCATTCAATATGTTTTCTGTTTTCCACTTTTTGTTATTAATTCAATGCAGAAATGGTAAAAGTTTAGTTCCAATTATACAGCACCCAGATGAAAGAATATCTGCCCCACAAGATGCAGTACTTCGTGTACAATCAAGAATATTTAGAGCCCCAGCAGAAAGCAATGAGGAGACATTGATGGCAAAACTCCTTGTCTCCTCTAATCAAATTGGATGTCTCCTTGGCAAGGGCGGTGCTATTATTGCTGAAATGAGGAAGTCAACTGGTGCTTATATCCGTATACTGGGGAAAGATAAAATCCCAAAGTGTGCTTCAGAAAATGAAGAAGTAGTTCAGGTTTGGCTGGATGCTGAAAGTAGTGTTTTCTCATATGGTTTTTTGTAGAGCCAATTTTATTCCTGTTGTTTCTTTACCCCTTATTCTAAAGCTTTAATTATCTGCCCCCTTCTTTATGGTGTTTAAGATAAAAGTAAACAAAGCACTGGACTCATCTTTGACCTTTTCTTATTTCTTGGCTTATTTGCTTGTGTAGATAAATGGAGAATTTGAAAGAGTTGAAGAGGCTCTTTTGCAGATAACTGCTAGATTGCGAGATCATTATTTTCGTGATGCATTTCCTTCAATGCATCACCCTCCTAATCCAGGTTTTCTGGACCAAGTACCTCAGTTTCCTTCATACATGGGAAGGAGGGAGCTTTCACCTTCAGGAATATTCTCTTTGGGGCCATCCTTTCACAAGTTTGATGCTCCTGGTGGCCCGCCACCGCGTGGTGGCTTTCATCCACATAATGACCATCCTCCATTTGCGCATGATTTTCATAGACCAGGCCTGCCTCACATCTCTGAAAGAGTGCCATCGTCAGCACCATGGGGACCTCGGGTATCTACCTATTATTTCATATTGTGTTGCCAAGTCACACATCTATTACACCATAGTGATTTGCATAATCCTTGGATGACTTCTCTTCCTAATTCTTTTGTCAAACAATGCCAGGTTTCCCTTTCATTATGGTCGTTTGAAATTTTTTTCAACTTTTTAATTTTTAGGAGCATTTCGACATAATTGACAAATATCCAATGCTAATGGTCATGAGTGAAAGTTAGGAGTAGTTCATGTTTTGATGTTTTACAAACTCTTGGACAGGGGGTTATTGAAGACACTGGCCCAATAGGCTTCCCGGACTATCCAGGAGCTCCTCAGAGAAGACTGGGTGGATTTGGAGGGTTAGTCCATTATAGATTTTTATAAACAATTATTAGTTTTAGTTTTCATGATTTTTGATCATATATTTTTTTCACCAATGCAGAGGAAATCATCCAGCTATTATCACCAGCACAACTGTGGAAGTTGTTGTTCCTCGCTCTGTTGTTCCTGCAATCTATGGAGAGGATGGTGAATGTCTTAGACAAATACGCGAGGTATACTTTTCTGAAACATCCTCTGACGATCAGACTTATCTCTTTTGCTGTAAAAATGACATTTTCCTTTCAAAACAATTTCTATGTTTTGTACCTTAGATAGGAAAAATTAATTTTCGTGGGCTTTTTATTTGATTATAGGTGGTCTTATTGGAATGGAAACAAACTTTATCCTGTTACTTCTTGGATTTTGGAAGTATTTTAGTTAATCCCTTTTACAATATTCCGCTGCCCATAATTTAAAACTTTCTTGTCCCTTCTTGGTTAGAGGTGCTAATTTACTACCACTTCAATAGATAAAGGCCTTGAGGTTTATCTCCAGTGCTTGAGTAGATTCAAGTGCACTTAGCTTGAATCGGGCACCTTTTTGGTGGCATCATGGTGGATTTAAACTTCACTGGAAAAGACACTTGTAATGCTTCAAAATGCAGTGGACCTCTTTTGCTTTGCCATGGGAGTTATATGAATTCACTCTTATTTCAGTTCTGAGGATGTGTATAATTAATGGAAAAATAACTAGATTATTTCTTTTTGAACTTTTTGTTGAACGGCTTAAATTGTGCCTCTTGCATTATTTCTTTTTGAACTTTTAATTTTTAATTATGAATGTATTCTCACATACATCTTGATTGTCCGAGATAGTGTTGTTAATTTGTGTATTTCAATGGCTGAATTGTCTTAAATTCAAAGCTGTTAAATATTTTGTAATTATTCTGTTTCAGATTTCTGATGCAAATATTACCATCACTGGTTCCAAGCCTGGAGCGGCAGAAACAGTCATCATAATATCTGGGACGCCTGAACAGACCAGTGCAGCACAGAGTCTCATTCAAGCATTTGTAATAAGCGAGACTGAAGCATCTTGATCTTTGATAAAGGTATTTCCCAAGTTTTTACTGACTGCAAATTAGAATTTTATTGTCTTCTCAGAATTGGTTTCAGGCAGGCATTTACTATGAGCATTTTTTGGTTAAGCTTAAAGAGGAAGTAAAGTTACTTTTAAGTCACTTTTAGCTTCCAAACATGTTTAAAGATACTTATTTTGAAAGTAACTTTTACTTTTCTATCAAAGTAACTTATTTTAAACTTTAACCAATTGGAAAACTTAATTATTTTAAAACATACTTATTTACTTAAAGTAAGCTTACCGACAAGTGAACCTTCTAACCTTAGTCAAACATTCTGATACATTTCTCTTGCATGAGTTATATTTTCTGACAATTTGAAGGCAAGACGTCAATTTGTCTTGTTGATATTTGCTGATTCAGGTGAAGCTTACAATGATTGAAGAATGCAGATATTCCTAATTTATCGTGTGGTGAGTAACAACTTAGCATATGCAAAGTTTCACTTGGAAAAAACTTTACTTTGCTATTTATCTGACCTTGTGGTAAGAATGTGTGCCTACCAGTGCAATGCAGTTGCCCAATCAAATTGTACTTTGGATTGCAGAACTCCTTTAGATTATGTTTGCAATGGGATGGGAAGAAAAGGAGTTAAGTTTACATTGTGTATTCCCCTCATGGAGCATATCTATATTTTCTATGATTCAGACGAGCTGGCAATGGCATGTTTAGTTTAGTTTCTATGTTGGGATTTTGGAAGACATTGGAGGTCTTTTCTGCAACATTTTCATATATGTTCTCGGTCTTCCATCTTCAATCATATAGATTCACCAATTGGAAAATGGAGGCTGCACTTTTTATCCGTTTCTTAAGAACCGTTTTGGTAATAAAAAATTTGGATAGTGCCAAAAACAGAAAACAGAAAATTAATATTTTCTATAGAAAGAAAAAAAAGGTATAGATACTGTATAAAACAAATCCAGCCTATATAGATCCATGTGTCATAAAATACCAAAAACACTTTTACCAAAAAGTTTCCAATATTCTTCCGAAAAGAGCCTGTGTGCACTCATTTTTACAGAATTTTCATAGTCAAATTATATAAAAAAAAAAATGAAAACTACAAGGTAAATAAGCAAATAAATGAATTATAACAAGATCTTCATATAATTTTCTGTACACAGACCCAAAGAAACAGCATCCCCCCAGGGGTGAAGCACCATGCATTTTCGTCAGTATATTAGCTATTCTGCAAGAATGAACTTAAAACGCCTAATGAAATTGGTAGCCCTTTTATGATTTTGTTGACTGGCAGTGTACTTTAAAGTTGGAAGATTCATTCTCCAAACAGATTATACTACAAATTTTGAGTATTCTGTTAAGTTTTCCCCCATTCTGTTATTCATTTTCAGGGATTTCATTGTATGTTGTAGTGCATTTATTTGTCACTAACTTCATCTTTGATGCACGTGTATGCACTGTATGCTCCATGATGTCAATCGAAACACTGAGTGTCATAAGACAACTCTGATGAAATACTACCCAACTGTGGAAAAAATTTGGCTTCTTGTGAGGTCATCATGAATTGGGAAATTCTTGTGCTTTGGGTTAAAGAATAACAAAGATCAGGAAAAGTATCCTAAGTATAGCAATGACTTGAGAAAATTGGCTTTTTGGTTGGTGTTGTGATTTGGAATTAAGTGTCCTAAGATAATGTAATTTTGTGAATGAAGCGACCACATTCTTTATTCAGCCATACAAGGGAAAGGCGAGTTCTCATTGTTATAAATTACTTTACTTGATGGTTTGTTTAAGCCTCATTTTTTTAGAAAATATATTTTGTGATAGTGATTTTTTGGATAATGTGGTTAAAGAGTAGTGAGAAGTTTCGAGTTTACGTGTAAAATATATTAGGGAATGTGTGGTTGAATGTTTAGGGGAAAATGAGTTCTTAAAGAAGGAGGCTCCAACTGGGGCTGAATTAAGGACTACATTAAGACCTATAGGTTGAAAGTTTCTAATTCTGATAGGAGACTTATATTGAATTTGGTAATCTTTGCAATTTGCAACAGACGAGATGTTGCAACAATTACAAAAACTGAGAATTCCATACCCTTCGGAAATGTTGAGGAAGATGAACCTGATAGTGTTACATATGATCATTCACAGTTTTGGCAGAATAAAATTGGGTTTGAAAACATTGTATACGTGACCAATCTTGGACTGAAATACTGGATGTCAATGTCTCTTCAGCTTCCAACTACCCATTCTCCTTTTAAGTCTCCTTCCTTTGTAATTCACATAAAGAGCTCATTGTACATCAATGGCTAGTGGTAGGAACTGGTAAAGCTGCCTTCTCCCTGAAACCACCAATACGATCTGTCTGTAGTCCCTAATTGTTAGAACGTGTCTTCTTGCTTTCATTCCAGCCCCTTTCTTGCTTGCGTTAGCAAGGCATTTGCATTTGCATTTTAGTTCACCAGCATAGCTTTAATAACACTAAATGGTGATGATTTTATTTCTCAAGTTGAATTAAATTTGAACTTTAGATAGTTTTTCTATGACATGAACGTTCTGTCTCCCGCAACCTAATCGAGGTTACTTCTGTTGCTTGGTAATACTTACACTGAAAGTAGTTTCTTTGGTGGTATCAGTTCTTTCTTTCTAGCAGCTGAAAGAGATGAATGATGGTTTCCTTTATGCAATTTGAGGTATGTTAGACTTGAACATGTTTTGTATTTCTGTTCAGAGTTTGGAGTAAATTCTAGAGGCAAGGTTAGAATGTTTCACTTTTGGTAGTTGATACTAATTCTTTGTATAAACCGAATAGGTAGGGGCAAATGCTTAACCAGGTAATTTTTGTTAAAAAAATAAAATAAAAAATGATGACAACTTCATCCTTGCACAAAAGAAGCATGGAATCCTCATTGAAGATTTTCGCAAGAATAATTATTATGGAGATGTTGATCTCTATGGATTGGCTCGAGTTGCTTGAAGTTAGCTCTATGGTGACTCAATCTGTTGTGTTCTTAGTTGCAAAATGTATCTACTATCTGCATTTTTTGTGATTTTCTGCTATCTTCATGATGTAATGCAATTACATTTGGCATGTTTGTTGAGGGTTTTAAGGTTACAACATGGTTGTGGCATCAATCAATTTATTACATCGATTATCCCATTCCTGATAAGTTGTGTCATGGACTTTAAACTTAGCACGTGGATATTGATACCAAAACTTATTTCGTCATATATGTATTGATATCAGTGCAAAAGTGTTGGTATCAAGTATTTAATCATATCAAAATTTCTCGTTGTTGCTCTTCTTCTCCATCTTTGTTTATATCACCTATTACAATTTTCACCACTCAATAACCAATTTGATCGAAATAAGGAATAACAAGGTATGTCAAAAGATGCGGTCATTATCATCCATGTGAACCAACCTCCTATGGTAAAATATGCACAAGGAAAGAGTAATAGACATGATTGGCTTAGAAAAATGAAACGGTCCTTCCATAACTAGTCAACCATAAGGCAACATTTATGTTGGAAGACACGTGTTGTGGAGACAAAGTTATGATGTGTTGTCACCCTTCTGAAGGTTTTGTCTGCACATTGTAAAGGGGGTTCACAGGGAAGAAAATCGTTACTCGAATATTCAGTCCAATTGTGTATAAACTCTAATTGCATCCGATTTACTTCAGTGGTGAACTAGGGGAAAGGCCGTCACTCAAAATTAGTTGGACGAAGTCAGGATACCTGAGGAAAAAAAAATCATTTTTGTCTTCATAAATTTATCAAGGGCTATTGTCATAGTGATCCTCCTATCATGTTCTCGATTGGTATCAAATTTCTTTCTTATAAAAAAGTTGTTAACCGGGGGGAAATGTTGTCACTCCGTAGGCAAAATTAAGACAACTGAGTCAATTAAAAGGAAAAAAAAAAAAAAAGCAGTCAAACGTGTTCTTTGTCCAGAAAATGTGAAGAGAGTGGTTCAGTGTTCTTTGTTCAAAAAATAGATGTGGTTCAGTGTTCTTTATCCAGAAAATGTGAAGAGAGTATGACTTGTTCCTTTGTCCAAAAAATAGATGTGCTCTTTAATTGCTCTTTTGTCAAAACTAGTTTTGCACGGATTTTGTAATTTTGAAGGTTATGTTAGCGTAACAAATCTACTAAGCAAACATGCGAAAAGACACTTATTTGGAACATTTATAAACAAAGAAAGGAGTTATAATTTGCACTTCACATCTGTATATTATAAAATATGTACTGACATGCTTGAGGAGATCTCAGCATATCAAAATGTTAATAGATCTCTAGAAAAGAACGATGAATAGGATTAAACAAGGCTTTGTGTCCATGTTGACTGCTAATACTTTTAGATAGTCTTGGACACATCGTGTCTCCGTGAGAGACATACATAGACATGGACGAAGACATCACGCCATGTCTCCATGACATCCAGAGACATGAACGGAGACATCACGCCATGTCTCTGTGACATCCAGAGACATGGCGCCATGTCTCTGGATGTGACGGAGACATGATGCCATGTCTCCATGGTAAGTGAATTTTTTTTTTTAATTTTAACATCGTAATTATACTATAAGGAATTTTATTCTACTTCATTTCTAAAAATAATCTCATCGTCGTGCTCGCGCAATCAAAAATTTTTTTTTTTCAATCTCCTCGAGTTTTATTGTACATGATTTCTAAAAATTATCCCCTGGGCATCTGCGGAATCACAACCATTTATTATTCAATTCAGGCTTTTTTTATTGGGGTTAGTAACCCAACAATCGTATACATGATTTCTAAAAATTATCCCCTAACCGCATCTGTGCAACTACAACAATTTATTATTCAATTCAACCGTTTTTTTATTGGGCTTAGTAACCCAACAGTCTTAGTTATCCTATAAGGAATTTTATTCTAGATTTATGAAAATTATAAAAAATTGTGTCAGTTCTTTCTTTTATATTTTTCTTAGTAAACAATTGTGGGTAAGAAGAAGTCCATATTACCCTTTTCNAATTTATTATTTGACTTACCATGTCTTCATGGTAAGTGATTTTTTTAACATCGTAATTATACTATAAGTAATTTTATTCTACTTCATTTCTAAAAATAATCCCATCATCACGCTCGCGCAATCACATATTTTTTTTTCCAATCTCGCCGAGTTTTATTCTACATTATTTATAAAAATAATCCCCTATGAGGAATTTTATTCTATTTAATTTCTAAAAATAATCCCCTTACTGCATCCGCACAACCACAACCATTTTTTTCTTAATTAAGCCGTGATGCCTATGAATTTCTTCGTCATAATCCCGCTGTAATGCCTTTGAATTTCTTCTTCGACTTACTATGTTTCCACGGTAAGCGGAGATTTTTTTAGTCAACATCATAATTATACTATAAGGAGTTTTATTCTACTTGATTTCTAAAACTAATCCTCTCGCCGCACTCAAGCAACCACAACATTTTTTTTTCCAATTCGGTCGTGATACTTGTGAATTTGTTATAATCCCCTGGCTTTAACTGCGCAACCACAACCTTTTTTTTTTCCAATTTCGCCGTGGTGCTTATGTATTTCTTCTTCGCC
>CAIGRB010042212.1:0-10611 GCA_903798255.1 Fraxinus quadrangulata
AAAAATCAATAATTCAAATAATACATACCAAACATCTAAAATTATAAAATACTTTATTTACTTAATAATTCCTACATAAAGATAGGTTTCAAAATCATAATTACATAATGTAGATAACTTGTAGCTTAAATTTTATCTAATCTAACTCTTTATCGGACTTCAATTCAATATCTTCTTCTTCTTCTAATTCGTCATCCGTATTGTCCGGTATAAAATCATCATTCTCTGGCTCCCTTATTTCATTTTGATCATTTCCTGTGCCTCTTGTAGGTTGTAAGATATCATTCCCCACCCTATCATTCCCTTCCTCACCCTTATCATCACAACCCTCCACAATCAAAGATTGTAGTATCACTTGCTAGTAAATTCTTTATTTTGATCTTCCTCTTCTTGTTCATCAACCTTGCATTAAATTGGACATAAACAAAATTGTTCATCATTGTAGTGTCAAGTCTTGCTTTTCTTGGTGTGTATCTACAAACAAAAAAAAAAAAAAAGAAGCAAAAAGAAAGGTACATTTAATGGAGCATAGCATATTCAAGTAATTATTCATTGGCCAAAAGAAAGGAGTTGTGTACAGCCTAATTAGTACTTACCCCTTCAAAAGCACTCTAATTTCTTTCACAACCTGATGAACTAGTAGTCAAACCAACTATCCCTTTGCCATTGTCTTTAAATATGGTGTTTCATTGCCATAGAAATCCCACCAACTCACTAATAAATGTAAATGAAAGAGAAACATGTTATAGGGTATAATTCAAATTCCAGTGCAACAGGTTCACGTTAACTTTCAAATTCTAGTGCAACATTTTTCCCAACAACTTCAATACATTCACTGAACAAGTTATACTCCAAGATGCAGAAAATCAATGAAGAGATAAAGTTAGGTATACAACTTACCAGGATTGTAGTTTGCAACCTTGTTCTCACATTCATTGAACAAGTTATACTCCATGATGTAGAAAATCAATGAAGAGATAAAGTTAGGTATAGAACTTACCAGGATTGTAGTTTGCATCATTGTTCTCACATCCACTTATTGCTAGCTTTTTTCCAAATGAACCTTCTTTTTGAACTTATTTTTGCAAACTCAATATTTATCACATGATGTTGCATTTGATCATCAGGAAAGAATTTCTCAACACAAGCAATCAAATTATTTATAATCAATTGATCATCTTTGATACATAGATTCTTGAAAAAATAGAACGGATTCAAAAAATAAGTTGTTGTATGAAGTGGACTATCAAGATGACCCTTGCTTTTAGCATCAATAATGTGTAAAATTGGCTATTCTCGCTTTTCCTCTTCAATGTCCTTTTAATGTCATCATTTGTCTTTAGTAGCTCTCCATAAACAAAGCCTATTGAAGGCTTTTCCTCCCCGTCAACAAGTCTAAGCACTTTCACTAGTGGAGTGAACACTCTCAAACACAAATCTATCATGTTCCAAAAATCATTTGGAACAACAATATCAAATGCCTCTTTTCCTTTTTTACTCCTAGACCATTTCGTGTTATCCCATTCATTGCTAGTCATCATACTTCTCAACTCTTGTTTTTTATCAAGCAAACTTTGCAATGTCAAGAAAAAGGTTGCAAATCTAGTAACTCCCGACCTAACTGTCTTTTTTTGTGAACTTTCTCATTAAAACCAAAGTCTTGTGATGTGCATAAATGAAAATAGTGAAGGATTTTGCCTTGCTTTCCTTCAAGCATAAGGTTTAAAGTGTGAGGGGCACATGATGTCCAAAACATGTTAGGCCTTTCTAATTCCAACAATTTTGCTACGGCCATATTATTGGAAGCATTGTCAGTTACAATTTGAACCACATTTTCAACCTCAATACCTTTAATGCATTCATTGACATAGTCAAATATGTATTGACCAGTATGAGCATCATTTGAAGCTTCCTTTGATGAAATAAATGTGGTTCCCAATTTACAATTCACACACAAATTCATGATGCTTTTTTCTTTTTTATCACTCCAAGCATCATCGATCATGATTAAACACCCATTATTTTTCCACTATTCTTCTTGCTTCTCTAAAGTTTCCTTTGTCCTCTCCACCTCTCCCTTCAAAAGTGGCTCCCTTAGTTGGTATTTGGAAGGAGGATTGTAACCCGAGCCATATTGACCAAGAGCTTTCACAAATAGTTTAAAACTATCATTGTTAATGGCATTGAAAGGAAATCCGGCTTCATAAACCCATCTTGCCAAATATCGATGAACATCTAATAACCTTTTCTTAAAAATTGCAGCATTCATATATTGTTGTCTCAATTTCTTACTTGCACTCATAGAAGCGTTATTGACATTGACAGACCTTGCAAATAGATCTATGGGTCCCACATTAATAGGCCTTTTTCCTAGTCCTTCTTTCAATAATCAAAATTTCATTATCTTCTTCCTCATCCAGCTCCCCATCTATTGTAAGCAAATATATATACACATCTTCCCTCAACCTAGCATCATTCACTAGCTTCTCTATTTTTTAGGCTTGTTCCCTTGAATCGTCTCTGCACACTTGGCTTTATGTTCTTCACTTGCTCTAGGACATGATGCCACACCTTTTCCCCTTGATTCCCGCTACGTGAATTTTATGTCTATAAATTCCTTCCTTAGTAACCTTATCACATAACATGCATTTCACATTATTAAGATTTTTAGGATCTACCAAAATTGCGATTTCCCAAAGAACATCTCTGAAATCTCTTTTTAGTTAATTTAGATGTCGTTGAGGAATCATCTTCTTCCATTGGTTCCTACAAAAAAAAATATAAACAATACAAATTTTTATTATTCATTTAATAAACTAATAGTAATTGAAATTAAACACAAAAGCCAGATGCCAAAAAGCATAGAAAAGTGGAAACACGGGAAAATTTAGTTACATAAACGCTGGAAAATTCAATTTACCCTTATATGTTATATTATTATTAATGTAACTAATTGCAATTTGAAACACGGGAAAATTTTTGAGTTATACAATTGTAGTCTATAAGCTCATTAAAGCATCATCTGTTCTGGTAGTATCCCTTTGAAGCATGAGTCACCAATCACTACGCCTACAGTCTATTGCCTACTGGAATTTACTGTTTACAGCACTAGTCACCAGAAGGAAACGGGCCAAACGGCAAGGACAAAGGCACAAAGCAAGCAGTGAACTGTGAAGCACAATTGCACAATATCTTGACTCTTGTCTGGAATAGTAAAATTTACAGTACAATATATTTATTATCCAAATTCCAAAATATTTGATTGATTGAGGGAAAACCACAAAGAAAAAAAAAAAGAATTGTAAGAAAAATTTATTGAGAATCTACAAAATACTGAGAATCACATGCCCCAAAATGACAAATACAATGTAAAGCATAATAACCTCCTAATGTTATACATACCTGATACCCAAATCAGTGCGATGTGCAGAGAAATTGAGAGGTTTTGCGTCGTTCTTTCGCTTTTTTCCCGTTCTTTCATCTTCTCTGTTCTCTAGAGTCTGGAGTTTTTTAAGTTTGAAGGGATAGTGGGCTACTGAGTCTGTGTTGTGGGTTTTATTTAAAAGGAAAAAATTGGGTCTCTTTATAATCTAGGCCTGAGGTGGAGGCGCGCCCCAGAACACTTAGGCGAGCATTAAGCGGTCAACATTGTCGTTGACCACTTAATTCTCACTTAGGCTCAAGGCGAAACGTTTTCATCACGCGCTTTTTAGAACACTGATAAAAATAGTGAGATGAATATATAAAAATGGTGCGAATAGATATATGAAATATTGAAAGAATTATGATGGGATAGAATATAAAAATGATGTGTATGTATAGTGTTAAAATGAATGAATTTAATAAGGACAATATGAAAATAGTAATTTTAAAAATTTTAAACTTTTAATAAGGATATATATAAAGTGAGATAGATATATAACAATAGTGGATATAAATAACGATTATTCTTTCTGATTCTTTTTTTTTCATACTTATTTTCAACCACACATTCTCATTAATAAAATATTATTCATGTAAATCTAAATTTTTTTCTTACTTTTTAACCACAAATTCTCCCAAAATTTACTTTTCAAAAATTCATTCTTTCCAAAGAAAAAAAAAAGATTCTGTCAAAATTTACTATTCAAAAAATCTATTCTATGATTTTATTTTTCCTACATAAATAAAAGAGGCACTTTCCTTGTTACTATTCATAAGCCGAGTCGAGCCAAATGGCTTTATGGCTCGGCTCGGTTAAGCATTTTTTTTTAAACATTTGATTCAGTATTTTAAGGACTCGTCTCGGCTAAGTTGTTTTAGTCCAGACTTTTTTTTAAACATTTGATTAAGTATTTTAAGGCTCGGCACAGCTAAGCTCTTTTTTTTTTTAACGTTTGATTCAATATTTTAAGTTACAAATATTCGTTTTAAGCTATTTAAAATTTGTTGGAAATGTTGAAGTGCGGCCATGATAAATATATGATCGATAAATTTTACATTTTGTTTTTACGTTTGATTTAGTATTTTAAGTTATAAATATTCGTTTTAAGCGATTTAAAATTTGTTGAAAATGTTGAAGTACGGTCATGATACATATATGATCGTTAAATTTTACGTTTCTTTTTTACGTTTGATTTAGTATTTTAAGTTACAAATATTCGATTTAAAATTTGTTAGAAATGTTGAAGTACGGCCATGATAAATATATGATCATAAATTTTAAATATAAAAATAATTTTACATTAATTGTGAAACGTAGAGTCATGATTGTTTATGTTTCTTTTCAATATAACCTCATTCTAATGTCCTTTTTTCGAACTTTATTTTCCTACAATTTTTCGTTTGATTCGATATTTCACAATATGAATATTCATTTGGATCGATTTCAAATTTTTTTAAAAAAAACTTAAAATGTGATAATAATAAATATATTGTCGATTAAGTTTAAATATAAAAATNATAAAATCATGATTTTCAATTTTCCTTTGAATATTGAAATGCGGCTAAGATAAATATATGATCGATAAATTTTAAATATCAAAAATAATTTTACATGAATTATGAAACGTAAAATCGTGATTGTTTATGTTCATTTTCACACACAATCATTATTTCGATTTCTATTTCTTCTCTCTCACACAAAATTTCATTTTCCCACACAATCACACATGTTCTGTATTCCACTTCCCTACACAATCAAGACTTTACACATACTGAAAAGATATTCGACGGAATTTATGAAGTTAGGTGATCTTTTGTCATTCTTTGTACCTCTATGATGGAAGTTTTCATTTTGTTGTGGTTTTAATACTAATAGAGACCCTTAATTTGTTCAATTCTATATTGTATTATCATTAATTTACTAGTCTGACTACATATGTCTTGCATATGGTCTTGGTAAAGAAATTAAATACTGGTGCAACTGATACATTTAATTGAAAATTCTATGAGCACGAGATGAAGGAGGCATAATGTCTTACCTCAATAGGTAGAAAAAAGAGGGATAGGTTGAACTTCATTATCTGTTTAATAGGGCATCAACACCTAATCATCTATACCCTGTCTTTTTTTAAAAAGAACGGAGAGACCTTCAAACGCAAAGTCTAGAAAATAAACTTTGAATAAAAATTTTTAATATTATTTTCATCACCTATTATCATTTCAAGTGTTTTAAGTTTAATGTAACTAATGTTTAAGACAAATAATTTTTTTAAAATATTTACGCTATCATACACCTCACTATATTATGGCACGTGCATTGCACGTGCGTCTTACTAGTAATATAAAAAGTGTGAATAGGTGGGAAGCATTCCATTTTCCGTTTTACCCCTTACAGTTTTATGTTTATTGTCAAGAATACCCTTTCATATTCTAATTATAAATATACAATTAATAAAAATAATTTAATATTTTATTCAAATTACATATACAACTAACATTTACCCCTAGTTTGAGCCCAGAATAGATTTGTAAAATAAATTTTTGAAAGAATGTAAGGTTAAAAAATGGAAATTTTTTTGAATTTTACGTGCAAAATTATTTTATAAAAAGAATTCAACTGAAAATCAATTTGGAGAAAATTGATTTTTAAATATGAGATCCAAACAGGAGTTTATTTAGAAAACCTAATATTATATATTAAAAAACATATTGCATTTACTCATGACGTAAATAACTACAAATTCCTAAAAATCTCATTGAAAATAAAACCCGCTAAATAATGAAAAAATCATTACTTTACATTGAACTTTGACTGTGGGCTTGTTTAGAAGAGGCAACTTTTGATAAGGTTGAATAAACTTTAAGGCGGGAGCCCTTGCTTGAAGACGAGCCTGTGAAACTTGGCAATTTTTTATAAAAGCTGAATTTGTTAAATTAGCGAGACCTTACGATAGGACGAGCTTATGAAGAAGATCTGGTATTAGTATTACTGAATTGAGGCAGATATGAGGCATTGACACAATAAGACATTAATGGGATGCATGGCAAATGTTGCATCTTCCCAAGAAACGGCAACCGAGGAACTACGTGGTTTCAATGAATGCGATACGTGTACATTTAATGCGCAATGATGAGTTGCAATTATGTTATTCGAGGCAACCCGCTTTAATGCGTGCGTGCGTGAGTGTCACTAATCAATCTTGGCCTTTTATTCAAAATTGAAGAGGCATGTTTTCAACTTCGACGACCTAGACTGACTGTACAGATGGACATCCCATATCAAACCTTGTTGATCCAACGGCTACGCTCGTCGTCTGTGCCTATAAAAAGGGGGGCCTTAGCCATTTGTACTGTTTTTTACCTTTGCTAAATGAGAGATTTTAAAACTTTCAAATTCTTCAAGCAATTTTTGGTGACTGTGTGTTTTTTCTTCCAGCGACGTTGCGCTTGTTTTTGTTGAACTTCTATTTTAGGTAAAGTTTCTAATGTTGAAACTACATTCTTCATCCTTTTTTCATTTTTTCTTCATCATCAAACCTCAAATATGTTGGAATAGCCTCTAGTTCTAAGAATACTAGTGATGGGGATTCATCCGGAAGTGTTTATATGAGGCTGGTATGTGTAGAGGCATCTCGGATAGAATAATGCTACTTGTACATAATATAATTACATAATGGTTTACATATAGACGATGTGTCAAAATTAGAGTGGAGAATTTTATTTTATTTTTGAAAAAAAATTCTGATCCAATCATATCTTACCATATCATGTAAATGTAAACCACTATGTAAAGCATTATGTACATGTAGCACAACTGTCTCGAATATTATCCCCACTGACCGAATTAGAGATGCAATTTGGGGGCTTCGTGGTGCTTGAATAATGCATGAGGGCCCATTGATAATAGTGTTAAGTGGGGACTATAAGTATACCCTCCAGGATGACTAAGGAGGATTTGGTTAAGATTAGGGAGACTTTCAGGCGGAGCTGGCCCTGGAGCATAGCAACTAAGGCCATTGCCTGGGGTCTCCATCTCAAAAAAAATCCTACTTATATGGTATTTATTTGACTATTTAAAGTTATTACTCTTTTAAAAAATTACTAGTTTTAAGCCGTGCAATGCACGGGTTGTGTTATGTTGAAGGTACTATTAGCGTTATATGATAGCGTAATTGGATTAATATTGCGAAACATTTGTGAAGAAATAAAACTATAGACGAGAAAATGTTTATTATAAATGAATCAGCGAGCGCAAGGCCCATCATTTTAACACAAAAAACTCACTTGAGCAGACTTGTATGCTACATTGATGTAACATGATTCTTTGTTTTTCGTCTTCCAAATTTCTTCTCAATATAATGAAATAATTTTAGTATATAACAAAATTTATAGCGAAAATAAAAATAGAATTAATAGAATTAATGAAAACATACATTTAATTGANTGTCAATGTAATTCAATAATTTTAGTATTGGACAAAACAAAATTTATAGCGGAAATAAAAATAAAAATATAATTAATGAGAACATACATTTAATTGATGTCTTATATTGATGGAATTCAGTTTATGTTCTATTTCTTAGAAGGAAATTTTTTTATATAAAATAAAAAATACCTAAAATTTTACATACATAAAAAAAATGTCTCTGTATACGCTCCTTCTTCATGCAGTACAGAGACATCTTCGTGCCTCCGTTCGTGTACGGATATTTATTGTCAATGTAATTAAATAATTTTAGTATTGGACAAACAAAATTTATAGCGAAAATGAAAATAAAAATAGAATTAATGAAAACATACCTTTTATTGATGTTTTTATATTGGTGGAATACAGCTTATGTTCTATTATTTAGAAAGTAAAAAATTTATATAAAACAAAAAATACCTAAAATTTTACATACATAAAAAAAAATGTCTCCGTGCGCACTCCTTCCACATGCCTCTTGCGCGCACATATATTTATTATCAATGTAATTAAATAATTTTATTATTGGACATAACAAAATCTATAGTGAAAACAAAAATAGAATAAATAGAGTTAATGAAAACATATATTTAATAGATGTTTATATTGATGGAATTTAGCTCATGTTCTAATTTTTACAAGGAAATTTTTTTATGTAAAACATAAAATATCTAAAATTTTACATACATAAAAAAAAGTATATTCATGCGCGCACGGAGACTTCTTCGTGCCTACACGAACATCTCCATGAGCGCGCGAATATTTATTGTCAATATAATTAAATAATTTTAGTATTGGACATAACACAACTTATAGCGGAATAAAAATGAAAATAAAATTAATGAGAACATACATTTAATTGATCTCTTATATTTGATGGAATTCAACTTATGTTCTAAATTTTAGAAGGAAAAAAATTAATACAAAACAGAAAATACCTAAAATTTTACATACATAAAAAAATGTCCATGCGCGCTCTTTCTTTGTGCGGCACGGAGACATATCCGTGCCTCCATTCGCCCAATGATATTTATTATCAGTGTAATTAAATAATTTTATTATTGCACAGAACAAAATTTAGAGTGGAAATAAAAATAAAAATAGAATATATAGCGAAAATAAAAATAAAATTAGAATTAATGAAAACATACATTTAATTGATGTATTATATTGACGGATTCAGCTTATATTTTATTTTTTCGATGGAAAAAAATTTATATAAAATAGAAAATAACTAAAATTTTACATATATATAAAAAAGATGTATGTGCGGCACGGAGACATCTTCGTGCCTCCGTTCGCGCATGGATATTTATTGTTAATGTAATTAAATAATTTTGGTATTAGACATAATAAAATTTGTGGCAGAAATAAAAGTAAAAATAGAATCAATAGAATTAATGAAAACATACCTTTAATTGATGTTTTATATTGATAGAACTCAGCTTATGTTCTATTTTTCAGAAGGTAAAAAATTCATATAAAACAAAATATACCTAAAATTTTACATACATAAAAAATGTCTCTGTGGAGACTCCTTCTTTGTGCCTCCGTGTGCACGCAGATATTTATTGTCGATGTAATTAAATAATTTTATTATTGGACAAAACAAAATTTACAGTGGAAATAAAAAAATAGAATAAATAGAGTTAATGAAAACATATATTTAATTGATGTCTTATATTGATAGAATTTAGCTCACTTCTATTTGTTAGAAGGAAATTTTTTTATATAAAACGAAAAATACCTAAAATTTAGATATATGAAAAAAAGTGTTTCGTGCTCGCACGGAGACATCACAGAGACTTCTCCATGTCCGCACGGACATCTCCATGAGTTCACGAATATTTATTGTCAATGTAATGAAATAATTTTAGTATTGGAGAGAGCAAAATTTATAGCGAAAATAAAAATGAAAATAGAATTAACGAAAACATACCTTTAATTGATGTCTTATATTGATGGAATTCAACTTATGTTTTATTTTTTAGAAGGAAATTTTTTAAAATAAAACATAAAATACCTAAAATTTTACATACATAAAAAAAAAATAACGTCCCGTGCGCCCACGGAGATGTGCGCAGGGAAAAGTTCTTCGTGCTACACAGAGACATCTATGTACCTCCGTGCGTGCATGGATATTTATTGTCAATGTAATTAAATAATTTTAGTATTGGACATAACAAAATTTATAGTGGAAATAAAAATAAATAGAGTTAATGAAAATATACATTTAATTGATATCTTATATTGATGGAATGCACATGGAGACATCTTTGTGCCTCTGTGCGCGCACTGATATTTATTGTTAATGTAATTAAATAATTTTAGTATTGGATAGAACAATTTATAGCGAAAATAAAAATAAAAATAGACAAATAGAATTAATGAAAACATACCTTTAATTTAAGTCTTATATTGATGAAATTCAGCTTATATTCTATTTAGAAGGTAAAAAATTTATATAAAACAAAAAATACCGAAAATTTTACATACAAAAAAAAATATCTCCATGTGCGCTCCGTCTCCGTGCAGCACGGAGACATCTCTATTCCTCCGTTCGTGCACGGATATTTATTGTCAATGTAATTAAATAATTTTAGTATTGGACAGTACAAAATTTATAGTGAAAATAAAAATAAAAATAGAATAAATAGAGTTAATAAAAACATACATTTAATTGACGTCTTATATTGATGGAATTCAGCTTATGTTCTATTTTT
>CAIGRB010042225.1:1710-37807 GCA_903798255.1 Fraxinus quadrangulata
AAAAAAAAAAAAAAAAACAAAAACAAAAAGACTGTTTGTGCCTCCTAGGTGACTAATGAACTTTTTTGTAGTTTAGAAAGAACGAAAGATAGAGCATATTGATTGTGTGAAAATGTTGAAGTTTCCTAACTAGTACTACTACATCCTACTTTCTTAAAGTCACTAGACAATAAAGTTTGTCAATTTCTAATAAACCTGAACTCTATCAATCTTTATATATTTAAATATATCATGTTCGGTCCTTATTTTTTTATCTCACTAGTATGACAAAATAAGTTTTAACCAAAATATCACAGTAGAATGTGACTCTACCAACGGCTATAGAACTATATGAAAGAAGGCAAACAAGACAAGGTAAATAAAAAGGAAAACAGATATATTCGTTCTATTAATATCTTTTAGTAACCAACTTTGAAAATAATTTATTCACGGTTCATGGGAAAGATGAATGTAATTTAACATTTAACATTATTAGTTTTCATTTAAATTTATATTTTAACTTATTTTAAATATATTATTATACTGTCGATAGGTAAACTGCGGATTAAAAATGAACTAATCTGCAAATTATGGTTTGGTTTGGTTTGGTTCGAAAAATAAAATGGTTTTGTTTGAAAAAATTTCAAATCCCATTAAATTGTTTGAGTTGAAAATATAGCACAAACCGCCTAAACTGAACCACATTCACCCCTGGTCCGAAACTCTTTGAATTTCTCCAAAGCCTCGAACTTGTAAGACATGAGAGGTGTGTGTGTGTGTGTGTGTGTGTGTACTCTAGCTCATATCATCATCCTCTAGCTCGAGTACTAATGGATCTAGAAATATCGGAATGTACTAATTCCAAAACTTCTTTGGCTTTCAATCCTTTATCCTTAAAAGACTTCTTGGTCATCTTACGTTCTATACAAGATTCAGAAGTTTGTATGGATTCTACATCTAACGCAGTTAAGGGTCCATCCTTCACCAATCTTTGAATCCTCTTTAGATTAATATGACCCAACCTAAGATGCCATACGAGAGTTTCATTAATACTAGATAACCTCTTTCTTTTCCTAGCAGTAGTAGTGTTATAGATCATAGGACTTAAGATATAGAGACTATTAACCATATGACCCAAACATACAAAATAATTATTCAATATAATGGCCACCATAGAACGGGTAACAATTATCGAATAACATAAGTTTCATATAAGTTCGGGAACATAATAAAAGTCATCCAAAATAAATG
The DNA here is from genome assembly GCA_903798255.1 of Fraxinus quadrangulata. NCBI lineage: Eukaryota > Viridiplantae > Streptophyta > Magnoliopsida > Lamiales > Oleaceae > Fraxinus > Fraxinus quadrangulata. Next base: position 2,941 of record CAIGRB010042225.1, read on the forward strand.
TCTACGATGTTCAAAATATATAGTAAGGGTGCCAACAGCTTTGGAAAAAATTACTGCTCTCATGCCAACCCTTAGAGTGTACTCCCTTTCAATGAGATGCTTGGTTACTTGGAACCAATGCCAAAAAAAAAAAAAATGAAAACATGATTAGCGGCTTCAAAATCTACATTCTTGGTATTAGTAGAAGAATCACACTAAGTATGACTCAAAATAGAACATTGCCTTTACCTTGCCTTAGCTAGGTGATCTGTGCAATTCCTCTTTAAATGTCCCTTTTGTCCACCAAAAAAAAAAATTCCCTTTTGACTTGCCATCCTTTTTGATTGACCTCTTCATCTTGTTTCCTCCTCTTCCACTAGAAGACTTAGGATGAGAGGGAGCGGCTGTCACAAGATAAACATCCCCATTTTTAGCCTTTAGAATAGATTTAGCTCTTTAGAGATCTGCATTAATTTCATCAAAGACATGTTCATTTTGTGTAGATAACAATCAACTTTTAATTGTGAAAACATCTCAAGAAGAGTTTCAAAAATCATGGCAATCTGAGTCTCAGAATCAATCTTGGCTCCTAAAACCTTAGCAACAATGAAGTGGCCAACTATGGTTAGCATATGGTCCCTTCACAGATGTGTCGATTTTCATGCGTGTGTTCATAATTTCCCTAATGGAAGCTTGTTGGTTTTTAAATCAAAACATATCATGAAGACTTTCCATCATGTGAAAAGTAGTTTCTATATTCTGATGTTTATGTTGCAACACATTTGACATGGATGCCAAAATGTAGCAACGAGACATCTCATCATAATAACATCACTTTTCATTTGAAGCCTTATGAGATTCTGTAGAATCATCCTTAGTGGTCTTGGGACAAACTTCGATAAGCATGAATTGTATTTTTCGGTGGTAAGAATAATGTTATAATTCCTTTTCCAATAAACGTAGTTTTCTCCCACAATAATCTTGTATTATTAAAATTGACAATAATCTTTGTATGATGCATGTATTTACGCAAAATAGACTCAAAACTATATTTTTAATCAAAGACCTAAAACCCTTGCAACTTTTAACATGCTCTCTATAGGAGGTTAATGTAGTTGCCGACAAGGTTGAAACCCTCTCACTTTATATAGTAGATTGATGTAGTTGCCGGCAAGGTTGGGATCCTCTCACTCATGCCACAATTAATATGAGGATTGATTATTAATTGGCCTGTGAATAATTCTGTCAGAATATTCTATAGGAAATCCTTTGAAGTTTTGATATAAAAGTGTATTTTACCTTGGCTAATAATTTTAAAATATCCGAAATAGATGAGATGTTATCTATAGGATAATCACCTCATTATTTCATTTTAAAATATTCTATCTTTAGATCCACTTTCAATTAGTCTAAAATAACGTAGTCTTCCTTTAGGGAGAACAATGTAATTTAGTACTATATAGATACGAATTTTAATAACAAATTGGATAACAAAGGAAGTCGTGTGTTTAATACATGTCTATAAAACCTCTCCCACTTATTATATTAAATCATTGGGTTTTCATTAATAATTAATTGGCCAAATATAAAAAAATATAATGGCACCAAATTATTAAATATAATTTTTAACTACTTCTAATTAATTTAAAGTGATGGAAAAAATTATACAATACATTGGCATATGATTTTAGCGTACCGTGTGGTGTTTTATTTAATTTACATGACATGTAATAATATTCCATTCATTCAACATTTATAAAACAATAAAAGTAATAAATAAATGAATTATAATCACTTATGGCCCATCCTAAGAATTTAAATTAGGAAACTTACAGAAATACCATTAAAATCATGGTTTTTTGTTTTTTGAAAAAATCACATGAAAAGTGTTTTAGAAGTAAAAAAATTTGTGTAAAGATAATTGAGACTTTTTAATTAAAAAGTAATATTGTATGTCACTTATTTTTATTAAAAAGTGACGTTGTTTTTAATTAAAAGTGGGGTCTATCACTTTTTAATTGACGCTCAATGTTTCTTTCTCTATCATAAAAAGCTTAATTCACATTTAATAAAATATAAAATAAATTAACATCTAAATGAAATAAATCCTTGAAAAAACAAATTGAAAACTTATACAATGATATATTGTTCTATTAGAAATTGATTGTGCGTGGTATTTTAATTGAAAAGTGGCAAAATATGCTAAATGTCACATTTTAATGAAAATATCACAAACCACGTAATTTAACTTTTCTTAATAAAAACTCTAACGAGAATAGCTTAACACTACTATATAAAACTCCAATCCTGCAAAAAGGAAAAATGTAGATAGTTAAGTGAAATTAGATGCATTGGAAAGCTCGCGTCACAATCTTGCTAAACATGTTTCATGCAAACGGTTTCAATGAACAGTTGTCGAAAAATCTTATTTTTGTTGAAGCAACTAAAAATAGGACTTTGGCCAATTTAATACGTGGACACATGGCAAATATTTTCAAAGTTTTCTGACACCATTTAGATTAATGGACGGTGATGCGTTGAATTGCAGGAAAATTTTAGTCTTTATAAATTCCCATGTGAAGACAATTTGGACATTTATGAAATGAAAATTGGTGTCTTGCAAAGATTGGAATAAGTATGACTAAATTAAAGTAAGTATGAAATGACATGCAAGCATGGAATTCTAGTGGCTAAAATTTGTGGTGGACAATTTTCAAGGTTGAATGAAGACAAAAATTACGGTAAGATTTTATTTCCTAGGTTGTTTTAAGTAGTACAATTTTAGGGATATGTTTGTTCACAAAAATAGTGTATGTAGTAGTTTAACATACGAAACCATATAGTAGCATGTTAGTTGTTTTATGTTAAATTTGAAGGCAATTAAATCTTATCGAGTTATGAATTATATTACGAATTGATAATTATTTTGATATAAATTTTCTAGACGATTATTTTAGCATTAAATACCTTAACTTTAGTTGTAAACATAAGTTTAATATATGATTTCAAGTTAAGAAAAATGGCTTAATTGTTTTTTGAGGCGTGCTATTTGCGCTAAAATATTTCTCTTTGTTTTTCTTTTCTTCCTCACATCTCAATTTCATAAACCCGCCGTGGTGTTAATGGTACAAGAGTAACAACTCCACCATATTTTACAAAGTTATACCTATTCTTGGATCTATCATATTTCACCTTTCGATAATACAACAATGGCATTCCCAACAAAATGTGCCCAACATGCATAGGAACTACGTCACATATCACCTCATCACTATACTTCCCAATTGTAAAGCTCACCAAGACTTGCTTATTAACCCTAACATCTCCACATTTATTCAACCACTGTAATTTATAAAGTTTAGGATGTTTTAGCGTAGTCAAATCCAATTTTTCAACAAGTGTAGTACTAGCCACATTGGTACAACTACTCCCATCAATAATCAAACTACATACTTTGTTGTTGATATGACCCTTCGTATAAAAGATGTTCTCCCTTTATTGCTCCATGTCATCCACTTTAATTTGTGTATTGAGAGGATGCATCACCACAAGTGTTCCCCCCACGATAGGGTACTCTACTACATCACCATCACTATCACTCACTACTTCCCCATTATCACACAAGATCATTTCCCTTTTGTTTGGACATTGAGAAGCAATGTGCCCTGATCCCAAGAACCTGTAGCATTTGATATTTTGATTCCTATAAGGTTTGGAATCCACCTTGGGTGTAACTTTGCTAGCAACTTCTTTTCCCTTGGTGGTTCGGTCTTAACTTTGAAATAACTTCATCACTTCTATTAAGATTTTTGAGACATGGTTGAATTTTATATTTATTAGTATGTTATAAATTTGATATAAATTAATGATATAGTGGAGGGTCCAAAGTTACTTTGATGATGTCATGGTTAATAATCTGATTAAGCACTGAACTTTGCACAAAGTTTTCAATTGATCACTGAACTTTAAAAGTTTTACCTCAATCAGCGGCCATTTGAAAAGGTGCTGAAATTGGTGACGTGACAAATGGAGTCACTTATGTGGCATGCAATTAATGGATACCAAATCATGAATGTTGATGTCAAAATAGAAGTCTATCTTGCAAACTCAACTCCCTAGGGAAAGCCTGAAAGTGCGAAGGCAGCTAAAGCAAAGAAGGTTCACAAAAGAGGCAAGGTGAATCATCCCCTTTGATAGTGGGAAAAATCGTCACTTAACACATGGGTAAATCTAAAAAGCATGACTTTTAAACCATCAAGTAACATGTGAATTTTAACATAATTTTTTATCGGCCTACCAATAGACAGTAATCGAGGTCGAAAGACATCGTCGTAAATTGTTGTTTAATTAAGTTAATTAATGAGTTAGAATAAAGGAGTGACACGTGTAGAGTAAGTTTATTGGTAAGTTATTAATTGGTTTTTATTAAATAAAGATTTTGTATTTTAAAAAAAGAATTGTGGGGCAGCCACGTGTGTTGTTAATAAAAAGAATTTTATTTTAATACTATTTAATTGCCTTGATTATGGAAATTCGTAATGATAGCCTGCCACTTTTGTTTGATGGGAAAGGAAGTGATTTTTAATTGTATGGATTGCCGGGATTGAGACCTTTTTGAGGGGAGGGAAACACGGTATTTTGTAGATTTTTAGGCCTATTTTCCCCTTTCGACTTTAAATACCATACTAAGTAACCATTATCTACCTTAAAGAGAAAATGAAAAAAAAAATATAGATACGTATTACTATGGCATTAAGTAGAAATTAAAGATTTGGGAACGTGAAATTCTTGCTTTTTCTTCCAACCATCTTTTTTTTTAATCAAACGAGGTATGATAATGAGGTGCAGTTGATGTTATCCCGTTAAATTTTTTCTTTCATGTTAATGAATTATTATACTTATCTAAATATATGATATGATATGTATGATATAGCCATCCAATACCAAAGATATGATATGTATTGAGCTCTTACCGAGTTCTAAAGATATGATGAATGTATGATTTTTTTTACGCATGATCTAAATATTTTATTTGGGATTGTACTATGATTTTCGTGTCCTATTGAGTCATGTACTCGCCCTTTTTCCAATACTCATAGGTTAGAATGGGTCGTTGGTTGGTGGGCGATGAGGTGTTGTCATGGTGTCAGGATTTATGGAACTAAATAAATAATCTGGTATAACGTGACTATGGATTTATTTTTTAGCATAATTTTGGTTTATTTATCACATACATTTTTTTTATTTGGAACGTATTTTATTTGGATATGTTTCCCACATGTTTTTATTTATTATTGGTAGAACCAAAATTTTCACATTGAGTTGTTTAACATGTTTATTTAATTATTGAATGAAATGTTTAGTAATGATTTAAACTTTAAAAATTTGGGTCTTTACAAACACTTTTTTATTCATCTACTTCACTTATTCTAATTTGGTGATAGCCACTTTTAAGATATAATATCTAATCAAGGTGATGACGATACTTTACCATTAAATTGTTGAATTCCCTGTAGTCAATGCAGATTCTCCATGTCCTATCCATTTTAGGCACTAGCACTGGCACCGCACATGGACTCAAACTCTCTCTCACGTAACCTTTACCTGTCAACTCCTCAACTGGCCTTTGAAGCTTCTTTGTTTCCTCGGAAGTACTCCTATAGGCTGGTCGGTTTGGAATAACATCTCTAGACACAAAGTCAATTTGATACTCAATGTCTCTAATGGGTGGTAACCCACTAGATATGTCATTAGGGAACACGTCCTCAAGGAGGATTAGAACTTGAAGAATACTTTGCTACTCCTTTTCTTTTTAATTGTCTCTTTACCTTCATAACCATATGCATCATGTCCTACAACTCTACATAATGTCATAACTCAACTACATTGGCTATATCCCTATTTAATCCATTCAAAAATCTTGCCATTATGACTTCCCTATCCTCCTAGACATTAGCCCTAATCATAGCTACATCCATCTCTTTGTAAGTTTTGATAAAGGTCTCTATAGTAATGACTAGGTTAATCTCCTTTTGAGAGCTTTCAATTCACCTAATGTTTCTATAGGTCTCTCAGATTCATTCTCCTATTTGTCACCAATTGAGCCCAACATAATATTGCATAATCTGTAAATTCTATCGCTAGTAGTTTCACTTTTTTCTCCTCATAATAATTATAGCAATCAAAGATCAATTCTAACTTCAGGGTCGTTTTTACCTTGGAATGAATGAATTTTCATCTTAAAACTACCCAAATTACGACAAATTCTATCTCCACCTCCACTACCAAAGTATAAAGGATCTCCTCTAGGCCACCTTTCATGCCTATCTTTTCTATTCTTCATCCCACCCACTTTAGCCAACGAGATTTGGTCATCCTCATCCTCATTCTCACTCTCTACATCATTCTCATCATCAAATTTAGTCCTATAGGTTCACACCTATCTTACCTTCTCGTTTAGGAACTCTTTTTGGTTGTTCCTTTTGTAAGGTTTGCAATTAGCATATCCTACATATTGATCCTATTCCTAATTTCTTCAAACATCCGGTTTGACACCACTAAATGAAGATACTACAAATGTGATTAACTTCTATTTTCATTTTAGGCCAATAAAAATGTTCTTGCGACATCTCTAAGGTCTTTTTAATGTAAAAATGTCCCGTCATTCCCCCATTATGTGTTTCACGTACTAATAATTCTCGCATAGAACAATTAGGAACATATAACCTATTTTCCTTAAAATGCATCAACAACTACTATGTTCTCTTTATCTTGTTTATACCAAATGACGTAGGATAGGGTGTCAATAAACTCCATCCACCTCCCATGACTCTTGTTTGACATACCTTCTTGGCCCTTTAGATGTTTCAATGACTCATGGTCGGTGTGGACTACAAACAACTTAGGCCATAGGTAGTGCTACCAAACTCTCCAAAGCTCGAACAAGTACACAAAGAAAACATCAAACAAATAGAGTTCTAATTCCAATGAATTTTTAATCAAGAACTAAGGTTTTAGGTTTCAATGCCACAAAGGGAAATATTTAATAAGTTCGGGATAGTTCAATGAAGAAAATGATTGAAAGAGAATCCTCACATTATTTAATTCTCAAAGATCAATGATTAATTGTTTGTACAGTAATCATGTCTTATATAGGCGGACTTAAAATAACCCTAAAATTGAAAATTTAATCCGTGCATACCCAGTAAAACAACCATGCACGTGCATGGTATTGTGGCTTGTACACGCATGAGTAACCAATTTTGCTTTGGATTTTGAAAAGTTCCTTGTTCTACAATAAAGCCATGCGTGTGCATGACTTTGAGGACTTACCGATTTTGCTTTCGCCAAATAAAATGCACTAAGGTTGGTTCTTCTTCTCTCACGCCTGTTTTGAAAGTTGGTGTCTTTCTTATTGGCCCATCCAGAACATGTAAAGAAGCCTTGCTAGTCGGGCCTCTCTGATACTCATCAGAAAAGTTTTGCTATAATAGTCCCTCGCATGCCTCTTATTCAACAAGATGTTTCATCGATTCATGATTGGTGTAGATTACAAACGTCTTTGGCCATAAGTAGTTTCGCCATGTGATGTGAACCCCATTGCAAGATGTACCCTGGAACCCACATAAGATTTGAGAAGAAGAATGACCATTTGAATAAGGAGATTTGGTTTGGGTGCACATGCGAAAGAAAGCTTTTCAGTCTAAAGAAGCTCTAAATTGCATTCTAGAGGAGATGGATCATTCCAAGTCCTTGAAAAGATTAATGACAATGCCTACAATTGGACCTTCCAGGTGAGTATAATATGTTTGCTACTTTTAATATTGCTGATCTTTCTCTCTTTGATGCAAGTGAAGATTCGAGGTCAAATCCTTTTAAAGAGGGAGGGAATAATGAGAATTATGGAGGGCAAGCTAGCAAGGATCCTTTGCAGCTTCCAGATGTATCGATTACAAGATCAAGAGCTAAGAAAATGAAAGTTAGTGCACAATGGGATGATCCAGCTACTTACTAGAGATGTGGTCTATATTTACTATCCCAAAAGAGAAAGGAAGTGAACACATAGGGATTATCCAACAACTTTCTAAAGTTGAGGCCTGTTTTGCTATCTTAAAGATTAAGGAAATCAACACATAGGGATGATCCAACAGCTTTCTAAGTTGTGGTTAACTACCTATCTGAAAGATTGAGGAAAAATATTATAATTTCACCTCCAAATCAGCCAATGGGAGGGAGTTATGAAAGGTAGAAGGTGTCCTATTTAAATCCTAACTTTCTGAAATTTCCAGTCATCCCTACCAAATTGCATGCAAGAAGCTGAAATTAGAACCCTACCAGAAAGGTTGCTAGAATCAATTCTTCAAAACTATGAATGAAATATGTTTCTATTTGACTTGTGTTTCTTAAAGTGACCTGTAAAATACTATGTGCTTATTAACATGTTGATGTGATATAGTTTAATATCCTACAGTAAACTGGAACGGTAAGGCAAACTGACTCACTGTCATATTTTTATATGTTAAAACGAGTCTAAAAATTATGATGTTGGAATTATGTGTTTATGAAAATATTTAAGTATTGGCCATGTATAAAATAATTGTATGTCATGAGCATTCATTAGTACAGGAAATGGTAATTGTTTGTATACAAGGTCGAATGGGCAGCCGCGAGAGATGGATAATGAAGGAACCGTTCAATGACTGGGTGTAAACTCAACTTTAAGTGACTGTTGGAGAGAGAAATCAGTATTAAAGTTCAACTTCAACTAGTGGAAAAGGTGAGAAATTACTCAACGACAAGTCGAAAGAAGGCAATTAAATACTGGCCAACATTATGTTATGTTAGTTGCCACTATTATTTGAGCTCAAGTATACAAAAACGACTCCATATAGGTCAAAAGAAAATGAAGATGAGAATTATTCATTTCATTTGGAAAGTTACTAGTTCAACCATAAAATCACATAATAGGTGACTAATGCGAAATTAAATTTATCAATTAAAAGCAACAAGTCACTTTTTAATTGTTCTAGATGTTTAATCAATAAAGTTCAATTATCCTACGTTGAATTGTTACAATAATAAATAAATCAATAAATAACACAAGATTTGATAATAGAGAAAACCTTTAACTGGGTAAAATTCCAAGACCAAGCCATTAGTTTTCACTATAAACAATAAGAACTTACAGTATGATTGGAGCCTAGAAAATCTATTAGACCCACTGATCTAATTCCTGCAATCTCCAAAATCCGTTGAAACGTGCTTCAATCACACCTACTCCTGATCTCCTGGAATTGTCTATCTCATGTGGAACATCAAAAACGTCTCGTTCTCGTATTCTTCATGTGTTTTTGATCCAACCTCCCTCAATTTTCAACAACATCTGAAAGCTATTGAGAAAGTACCTTCCTGATAATATCTAGGAAGTGGGTGTTTTGGATCATATAAATTTGATGTTTTTTTTCCAAACTTGTGGTTCATTGATCTCAAGAATCAAAAGGTAAAACTAAAGATTTGGATGTGTTTTCGGATCTTGAAAGAATGATATAAAGATGTAAAGGAATGATCAACCACCAACAAAATCGTATTGGGTATTGGATATTTACAATAGGATGTGTTTAGGTAGTATAGTATAAAGAAAATTTTGGCAAAACGTAAACTAGGATTTCTCTGACAACACCGTCGCTCGAGTACTAGGCGAGCGAGAAGTGTGTCGCTCAAGGGAGAGTTTGGCGACAGGCAGGTGACAATGATTCTGCTTTGGACGCTCGAGCATCAGCTAGGCGACAGGCTAGCGTAAATCCGGTGACTCTTTCTTCTTGTTCCATACTCGAATCCAAAGATTCATAATTCATCTATACAACCCTCTAGAAGACTCCTTAAGTTTATAACTCTTTTGTAACAATCATATTCTTTTACAATAATTCTTTTGTTTAAAGAATCACCAATACAACTAAAAACCTAACAATCTCCCCCTTTTGGCATTTTGTGACAAAACTATTTAATACAAGCCAAAGATATAAAATCAAAACTAATCTACCCAAACTCAAATTGAATGTTTGTCTCTTGCATTTTTTGAAACTTGTTTCCTGAAATCAATAACTTAAATACAAAGTGTAAATGTACAAGATACAAGAAATATAATAATTGAAGCAGTAATATGCTAGCTAGATTGAGAAGCAATACTAATGTTAAACAAAACACCAACTAAAGCATTAATATTATAAAACATCAAAACTCAAAAAACCTAAGCATTAAAAAAAAAAAAAAAATCTCCCCCTTACTACAAAATAAACTAAATTTTAGAAACATCCCATCTCTCCCATTTTTTGTCACAAATGACGAAGGTAACAACAATATATAATCACTCGAAGATGCAGTTGATAGCATGCACAAGTATAATCAATAATTTAGTAAACTTTTTCACATACTCAGTTCAAGTCTAAATGGAGTAAATTGTATAAGTGACTAATGTGTGCTAAGTACTACTAATTTCTTGTGATCAAGACTCCAAACCTTAAATTTATGAGAAATGACATACTAAAAATCACTGTTAAATAAGTTTATTCCTCTACTAATGAAAGTCAAACCAATAATGCATATTGGGACCTATAAATAAAGCTTATTTCTCATGTATATTATTCTTCTCCACCTTACTTTGAGCATTTATACATTTCGCACAATTTATATTTTTCTTTTTAAACTCATCATTTTTCTCTTCAATTTTTTCATATCTTATATGCAGACTCTTCTCCATTTAGTGATTAAGATGACTTCTGCAACGAGTTTTGGGTTGATGACTCCAAGTCAGTTCACCATAGGGCATCAGGTTATGAGAAATCCCTCTAGCTTAATTACTCGAGTCAAATCTATTTTGAAGAAGAGTATAATGATGAAACATTTTTATTTTATTTAAGGGGATATAGTAGATCTTAGGTTTCTAAATTAAGGTCAATCCATATTCAAGGTCACCTTACCAACAGATGACGACCATCTCAAATCTCACACACTCGGTCAAGACTTACTCACAAGATCATAGTGTGTGTAGTGCAGATGATACATAAAGACATTTATATTAAGTACTCCACATCAACTTAAACAAAGTAATGGAAATATGCTACAGTACTTCAATTAAAGTCATACTTGGTCACAACACACATGTTCAAATAAATCATATATAACGATGTAGTAAAGAATTTCCCCCCATTTTTTTTTTTCATTTTTCAATTTTTTTTTTAGAAAAAACATCAAACTACCTAAAAAATAAAATCAAACAAAAAATAAAATGTATGCAATAATGAATGAATCACAATTAATAAGTATAAGCATGCATCATCAAAAGTACCTAATCAAGTAGGTATACAAACGCTCTCACTTTAAGAGTATCATGATCAATTTCTAATTTTTTCAGAACACTCTTTTTCACCTAAACCCGACTAGTGGAATACTAATCCTGAGTTTGACTTTGCTGTAAACTTGGTCAAGTAACGCACTTAATTTGTAAGGAAGTCAATTCGGCAACAAAATCCTGATTTTTAACTCTATTGAAATCCTGATTTCTATTTCTATTCAGAAATTTATGACACTAAGGTCTTATATGTCATAACTCACCACAATTGAAACAGGTAGGGATAAATCTAGGTCCAAAGTTATGTGGTTGCTGATATCTATTCTTAGGTTGGTACGTCATACGCTGTCTAGTAGGCTTCTGTCCTACGATACCTTTGTTCTTGAGTTTTGGAAGCACTAGTTATATTGTGATCAATCTTATTATATCCTAGGCGTCCTTTGTTCCCAGCGAGTTTGTTCAGGCACAAAAAACTCTTCAGTTTTTGAGATCCACTAAAGAAAGCAATAAGTTGAGACTTGGAATCTTCAAGTTCCCTCAGAATTTTCTTAACCTGGATTTCTAATTTCTCATTCTCAATAGTCACTTTACTAACTCTTCTAGAGGATTTTTTAAGTTCACTTGTAAGATCTTTAATCTTAGACAATATGGATCGATTTACAGTATCAAATTTGTTGAGGCATAAGGTAGACTCCTAAAGGTTAGCTGCAAGTTTCTCTCTAATTAGCTCAAGTTCATTGACCTTTTTAAGTTTAGCTTTATTCACCTTCTTAATCTTAATATTCTCTTCAAATAATTTTTGATAAGCCTCACAAATCTCATCCTCGTCTTCAGAATCTTCCTCAGATTGCTCACCACTATCTATTTCCTCAATCTTCGCACTGTCCTTATTAGATTCACTTTTAATCCGACTAGTGAAGGCCATAAACTTCCCACCCTCCTCATGTGTAGACATTTCACTTTGATTATCCGAGCTCGACTCATCATTAGTGAGAGTTACGTTCATAGCTTTACCTTGATTTTTCTTACCATTAGGACACTTACTTCTATAGTGGCCAAAACCTTGACATTTATGATATCTCACAGATTTAGATCTCTTTCTAGACTCACTGGAATCATCTCTATGTCTCTCTTTTAGTATTCTTCTTATTTCTAAATATTTCTTAAAAATTCTTAACAAAGTAGGCTATTTCCTCATCATTAAGCGATTTCGAATCAGATGAATCATACTCTTCTTCCCTAACAGTTTTCAAGGCTATAGACTTTTCTTCTTAGGTTAAGATATGGTGAGTTCATAAGTTTGAAGAGATCCGACCAATCTTTAATCGTAAGAGCATCTAGATCCTTGTTCTCCTCGATAGCCATAACTTTAGGCCTAAATTTTAGGTAATGATTTTAGGATTTTTTTTTTACAATCTTAGAATCAGGAATTTTCTTAACTAGGTTAAAACTAGAATTAACTATGTCATTTAAGCTCGCATAGAAGTCGTCAAAGGTCTCAACATTCTTCATCCTAATTTCTTCAAACCTAGTGGTCAACATCTATAACTTAAGAATTCTTAACATCTTGAGTTCCATCATGTGTGGTCTGTATCTCAAACCTCTTTAACAACCTCACAAATAGACACACGCTTAGATTCTTCAAGTAACACGACCATAAATAGAGCAAGAAGCCCTTTAAATCAATTACACTCATCTAAATCTTTCTTACACCAAGTTGAAATTTCATTAGGGGTAACTACACCTGTAACTATGGTAGATGGCGCACACAACCAAATACGCTTCGATTTTAGATAGGCATAGTTACTGCCATCAAAATATGAGGTCTGATACCACTTGAAAGTAACTAGTTCAACCCTAAAATCACCTAATAGATGAATAATATAGAATTAAATTTATCAATTAAAAGCAACAAGTTAATTTTTAATTATTCTAGATGTTTAGTCGATCAAGTTCAATTATCCTATGTTGAATTGTCAAAATAATAAATAAAGCAGTAAATAACACAATATTTGATTACGGAGAAAACCCTTAACCGGATAAAAACTCTGTAGACTTACTCATCTAATTCATATAATCTCCAAGACCTGCTGGAACGTGCTTCACTTACACTTGCTCCCGATCTTCTGAAATTATCTATCTCCTATGGAAAATCAAGAATATCTCGTTCTTGTACTCTTCATGTGCTTTTGATCAAACCTCCCTCAATCTTAAGGAATCTCTGAAAGCTATTGAGAAAGTACCTTTCTGATGATATCTAGGAAGTGGGTGTTTTGGATTATATGATTTTGATGTTTTTCCAAAACTTAGGGGTTCATTGATTTCAATAATCAAAAGGTAAAACTAAAGATTTGGTTGTGTTCTTGGATCTTGAAAGAATGATATAAGGATGTAAAGCAATGATCAACCACCAACAAAATCGTACTGGGCATTGGGTATTTATTTGGCTGGCGTAAATCCGGTGACTCTTTCTTCATTCCATACTCGAACCCAAGGACTCCTAATTCATCTATATAACCTTCTAAAAGATTCCTTGACTTTTACGACTCATTTGTAACAATCCTATTCGTAGTTTCCAATTCATGTTCCTTTTCAACTAAAAAACCTAATACACTTGCACCATATTTCACTGGGGTTGTAGATAAACGTATTTTCCAATTCATCTTCCTTTTCAACTAAAAACCTGACACACTTGCACCATATTTCACTCGGGTTGTAGATAAACGTATTTTCCAAGTCATCTTCCTTTTAAGATCAACATGACTAGAGGTTATGTGGTGATATGAACCCACGTAACAATAGTAGCTTTAAAAAACCCACAAAAGATTGAATCACAACCCAAGAAAGATAAATTCCCGATTGAAAGTTGACCCAATAATTTATTGAATCAGGGAACCAAAGTTATCGAAGAACTTGGCCCCTTAATTACAAAAACATTGAAGGTAGAAGAAATGTTATACTCACCTCAAAGATCCAATTTATCGGCATTATCATTGATGTTTTCAAGCACTTGAAATGGTACATCTCTCCGTTGCGATTTTGACATCCTTTGTGTCGTAAAGCGCTATTTTCTTATATGCACCCAAAGCCAATCACCTAGTTCAAATGTAACATGCCTCCATCCTTTATTAGCTTGACAAGTACAATGCTCATTCTCAATTTGAAATTGAACTTTCTCATGGTTTGATCTCACCAATTCAGCCTTCTTCTTACAATCTAGATTACCACTTTCATCAACAGGTAAATGAATTAAATCCAAATGATTTAATAGATTAAAACCATGTACAATTTCAAAAGGAGTATAAGAAGTAGTAGAATGTGTCCCTATTATATGCAAACTCTATAAATGGCAAACAATCCTCCCAATTTTTCAAGTTCTTATTGACTAAAGTGCACAAAAGTCGTGTCAATGCCCTATTTACTATATCAGTTTGTCCATTTGTTTGTGATTGACAAGTAGTAGAAATTAATAGTTTGGTTCCCAACTTCTTCCACAAATCCCTCCAAAAATGACTAAGGAGCATAACATCTCTATCACACACAATACTCCTAAGTATCCCATGGAGTCACTATTTTCTTAAAGAATAAGTCACTATGTTCGTGGCATATTCTGTTTTATGACAAGAATAAAGTATGCCATCTTACTAAACCTATCCACTACCACATATATTGAACATCTACCCCTTTTAGTTCTAAGCAATCCCAACACAAAGTCCATAAACACATCAACCCAAGGCTCACTAGGAACAAGTAAAGGTGAATACAAATCTTGTGGTAAAACTTTAGATTTAGCCTATTTTACATGTAATGCATTACTACAAATGCGATTAACATCTATTTTCATTTTAGGGCAATAAAAGTGTTCGTGAAACATTTCTAAGATCTTCGTAGTGCCAAATTGGCCCCATCAAACTCACACTATGTGCTTCACGTAATAACAATTCACGCATAAACCATTTAGAAACACATGACCCAAAATGATTATAAAATTTATCAACTGCACCTTTATTAGAAAAATTGGGATCATTAGCATATATGTCCTTAACATATTCAAACCCAAGCATCTTTGTACTTAAAGAAGTAAGAAGTACACTCCTTGATAATGCATTAGCTACTATATTCTCTTTACCTTGTTTATACCGTATGACATAGGGAAAGGTCTCAATAAACACCGTCCACCTTACGCTCTTGTTTAATTTACCTTGCCTCTTTAAATTTTTCAATGACTCATGATCGGTGTAAATTACAAACTCCAGAGGCCACAGTTAGTGCTGCCCTATCTCCGAAGCTCGCGCAAGTGCATAAAGCTCTTTGTCTTATGTTGGATAACTCAAGCTGCCCCAATTAGCTTTTCACTGAAAGAAGCTATTGTCTCTCTTTATTTTTCTTCTCTTCCTCACCTTTCAATTTCAATTAATACTCATAGACCTATTTTGGTATTAATGGCACAAGAGTAACAATTTTTCCATCTTTGATAGAGCTGAACCCATTTTTGTACCCATGATGTATCAATTTCCCATCATACTGTCATGGTCTCCCCAACAAGATATGCCTAGGATGCATAGGAACAACATCACACAGACCTCATCACTATACTTCCCAATTGTGAAGCTCACCAAGATTTGCTTATAGGGTCTAGGATGTTTTAACATAGACGAGCCCAACTTCCCAACAAGGGTAGTAAGTACTAGCAACATTGGTACAACTCCCCCCATCTATAATCATGCTACATACCTTGTTATTAACATAGTACCTAGTATAAAAAATGTTCTCCCTTTGTACCATGTCATCTACCTTGATGTGTGTACTGAGATCATGCCTTGTAATACGTGTTTCACCTCCAACTGGGTACTCTACCCCATCACCATCACTAGCATCCTCCAATTCGGACATCTGATCACTATCACCATCGCTATCACTCATGACTTCCCCATTATCATGCAAGATCATTGTCCATTTGTTTGGGCATTGAGAAACAATGTGCTCAGAACCCAAGTATCTAAAACACTTAATATCCCTATTCCTAGAAGATTGGGAATTCGCCTTGGGTTTTATTTTGCTAGTTATTTCCTCTTTTCCACTTGGTGGTTCGATCTTAACTTATGAAAAGCCCCATCACTTTTATTACTATCCCACTTCGGTTTCCAAGAAGGATTAGAACCCGAACAACCCAAAGAGTATCTAGCTGCTCCTTCATAGCCACATGTGACATGTCATCTAACTCTACATAGTGTTGTAGTTCCACTACATTGGATATCTCCCTATTCAAACCATTCAAAACCCTAGCCACTGTGGCTTCCCGATCCTCATCAACAAACATCCTAATCATAGCTATCTTCATCTTCTTATGGCAGTTCTCCACACTCCTCGAACCTTCACTTAAGATTTGAAGTTTTTGATAAAGATCCCTATAATAATGATTAGGTACAAATCTCTTCCTCATATCGCCTTTCATTCACCCCAT
This sequence comes from Fraxinus quadrangulata, assembly GCA_903798255.1. Lineage (NCBI taxonomy): Eukaryota > Viridiplantae > Streptophyta > Magnoliopsida > Lamiales > Oleaceae > Fraxinus > Fraxinus quadrangulata. The sequence continues at coordinate 19,731 of CAIGRB010042225.1, forward strand.
GTTTCTATAGGCCTCTCATGATTTCTCCACATATTTGTTACTATTTGATCCCATATGATTATATTCAGTAAATTGTATAACTACTAATTTCACCTTTTTCTCTTCAGAATAGTTATGGAAATAAAAAATCAGCTCCAACTTCTTTTGCAGTGCCAAATACACCTCCAGATAAAAAATCTACCTTGGAATGAAGGAATTTTCATCTTAAAGCTGCCCAAATGCCAATCAACCCTATCTCCACCAAAGTCTCTAGGATCTCTTCTAGGTTGGTTCCATGGCTATCTCCTCTATTCCTCATCCTACCCACTTCGGCCTCATTATTTGATCATCCTCATTAGCATAATCCAATTCATTCCCATTATCAAATTCAAGTATAGGATCATGCATACCAAGCCTCCTAACATTAGGAACTCCCCTAGGTTGCTCCTTTTGTAAGTTAGCTATCACCGTATCCTCTTGATACATTATATCTTTAATTTCTCCAAATACCACATTCATCTGCTCGAATTGTTGTTGCATGAACCTCATCATGAAGGCTTGATTATTTCCTCCTCCATATATGGATTCATCTTTATCAGACAACCCAAATAACTAGAATTTGTAAGCCTCACGTGTTTGCACTCGTGTTTCACAATTTTGATTTTTTTCCCTCTACTAATCTCACCACTCTTGCCTTTTACCTCTCAATGCTTTCTTGCAAGTGCTTCAAGGAACTAATTCAATCTCAATCAAAAGAATTCACCCCTTGTGACGTTCAAACAAGGAATTGAAGAAGGTATGTGACCTCTAGGATGACTCAAGAAAAGAAGGAATGAAAAATTGACTGGGAACAGCAATAAGAAATTCAAGAAAGTGTTTCTTGAATTCGATTCTCGCCTTTTTCGCAACAATATTGACTCCAAAGGATAGTTTGGAGGTTGAACTTCTTGAATGAATTTTTGTTTTAAGAAATTTCAAGAAAGTGGTTCTTGAAATCGAATCGAACACTTTTTGGCTTGGAAATATGATTTTCTTGTTGTTGAACCTTTTTTTTATTCCTGAGTCTTTATTTATTTATTTTTTGCATTTTTTACACTAAATGTGCTAAAATTAAACAAAAAGACAAAAAAAATCGAAAAATAATTTATTTGTATACAAAAAGGATTGTTTACCATTCATAGAGTTTGTATACACTAGTGCTATGGATTTTACTACCTTTTATTCTTCCTTAAAAATTTTGTATGGTTTTAATCCGTTAACTCCCTTAGAATCCATTTACATATTGATGAAGGAGGAAGTTTAGATGGGGAAAAAGAAGTTTGAATTGGTGAAGTCATTACATGAGAAGATTCATCTTCAAATTGAAAAGAAGAGCGAACGTCGTACTTACCAAGCCAATAAAGGAAGAAGACGTGTGATATTTGAACTAGGAGATTAGGTTTGGGTTCACATGAGAAATGGTATATTTTCCATCCTAGAGAAGGTCCAAATCACATCTTAGAGGAAATGGACCATTCCAGTCCTTGAGAAGATTAATGACATTGCCTATAGGTTAGTATAATGTTTCTATTACTTTAATATTGCTAATCTTTTTCTCTTTGACATAAGTGACGGAGACCGAATCTTTTTGAACAGGAAGGAATTGATGAGTATTACGAAGGGCCGAGTAGCATGGATCCTTTACTTGTTCCAAATGGACCGATAACAAAGTGAAAAGCAAAGAAAATCAAGGAAGCTATGCCAAAACTTGTCCAAGCTATGTGGGCCGAAAGTCCGAGTGCGACAAGAAAGCCATCGACCTTCAAAATGGGCGTAAGAAAAGAAAAACCAATCTTAGTGCATTTGATTCAAACTAAGGTGGAGGATGTTGAACCGGAAAGCCATGTGCACGCATGGCCTTAATCTTCTTGTGTGCGCAACACACAAATTTTCAAAACCCAAAGCTAAAGTTGATGGCCCATGCATGGATCTCCGAATGGGCAAACGCGAGTTAGTTACCTAGATGGTTTGGACTCCAATTGTAAAGTTTATCTATTTCCTTTTCAAAGTAATTTAGAGTTTCGTTAATTCCGCCTATATAAGAAGGCATCTTGACTATAAAAAAAACATTGAAGTAATTGAGGAATATATAAAGATTAATTAAATTTCAACTTTTTCTAAAATCATAAATACTTTTCCGGGGCTGCTAATGGCAGAGCAACTAGGCATGGTCTGGAAGTAGTGAGGATCATGTTCTAGTTAAAGCCAAGATCTCTACAGGCATTCACTTTGTCCAAGTCCATGCTTATCGACTTTCTCCCTCCTTTCGGCCTGGTTATCACCACCAAATTGGATCCTCCTCTTCCTCTGTCTCGTTCCCCTCAGTATTTTGGGGGCCCTAGGCAAACTCCATAAATTAGGCTCCCCAAAATCAATGTAAATACAAAATCTAACAGTGATGCAACATATTGCTAACTTAAAACTTAACAATAGAACTACAACAAATATAAAAAGAACAAAAGATTTATATTATAAAGCAACAAAACTGACAAGATTTCAAACAATCAGTTAAATAATATTCGCCTTGCTGTTTTTGAGGCAAAAACATTAATCAAATCTGAATAATTTAACTGATCAACCATATCTTTATCTATTGATAACATAGCCAATCCATTCTATCTTTCTTGCGACATAGTTGATCGGAGGTAAGTCTTGATAAACTTCAATTTAATTCAATCTTTCTTGTGACATAGTGGATCGGAGGTAAGTCTTAATCAACTTCAATTTGAAGAAACTTCTTTCTGCAGATGAGGAATGAATAAAGACTTTAAACTCAAAGTAAAACCCCTAGAAGAATATGAGACTTTAGGATGCAAGACTGCTCAAACCCGCTTGGGTTTTTTCTCTTCCCTTTGTGGTCCCTAATCGAACTCAACAAAGTGGGAGGTACAGATTCCATAGGAATAAGGCTCCCAAAGCTCTTTGAAACTCGTTGAATCTACGAGAACCGATTTCTTAGGATGGAAGTGCGTACATCTTCTGACACTTAGGGGCTGCCGAAGAAGTGGTACAAAAAAAAAAGGATCCTTAGCAACAAAAGCTAACACATAAATTTACCTACAGTACTCTGAATACCAACAATTGTAAAATTTTGGATTGGAGGGGTGTAATAGTCCCTCCGCTTCACGAGCATCATAGCTCAAATTAAGACATGAAGCTCGTTAAGGGCTCAACCACGAAGAGGGGCCGATTGTTTATCTGTGCGAATATAATCAAATAAGACAACTCTTAAAATAAAAAGTAAATAATGTGTGAAGGAAAAACACTAGTATTCACCTTAAAGTCGAGGCATAATCACAGAAGGGTGAGGATCATTAGGGTACCCAATTATCACAAGCAAAAAAAAAAAAAAAAGCCCTTCTTCCAATTATATCTTTTATTAGGATTAGTTACAAGTTTCAAGCATGTTTTGGGAGAACAAGGAGAAAGATAGTCATACCCATCCTGGGAGTGTGTTTTATTTCTCGCCTCTACGGAATGATAAATATATTGGAAAACGTCTAGAGAAAGCTGTCACCCTAAACCAACAATATTCCATAGCAGAAAAGACCCAACCATATGGGTCCATCCGTTCGGGGTAAGTTGGGTAGGAGCGATATTAAAATAAGAGAGAATAGTGCAAAAAAAGGTGAAAGGGGATTACGAACCCCATGTCCATTGAATGTTTATGCATAGAATAAAGATTATGAGAAGGGTAATCTGGAGTTTGGAATTGCCTAGAACAAATCTCTATGTCAAAAGGGATACCAAAGCGGTCCTTAATTTCACCCAAGTCCTACTCAGTAATATTAATAAATATCTCAGAGGCTTCAAAAGCCTCCCTATCGCTAGCATTCAAATCAAATGAATCGTTCGAAGGTTGCAAACCTCATCAATTCTAGGTTAGAACTACCTTCTAGGTTAAGAAATTTTGGGTTAGCCCTAGAACTGTTCATTACAAAGTGACGTTGTGCATCAAAGCATTGAGATCCTTCGAAAGAAGAAGATGTATCAAAGGAGGAATCCTTAAGTCTAGAGCTTTCGAATTTAGATTTTGGTGACATATTTTTAGAGTTTCTCTGAGAAGACAGGAGACAGAGAGAATCATGAAAGTAGAACACGAAAAACTTCTAAAGCAAAGAAGAATCGCCGAAGAGATGTATAGCTCAAATAAGGTAAAAAGTCATAAAGAAGAAGGAATAAACATACAAAGAGAAATATCATATATTATAGGTTCTAAAAAAGAAAGTGAGTCGACAGATTACATACTTAAACAAATTGCAACCATTTAAATTATCCATGCAATCACGATCATTAGTTATTAAAAGATGCTCGGCTCAAACCATTAACCTAGGAATGCACAAACATGCCCGTAGAACACACACAAATAACTGCTATAATCATAATGTCTCCCCTCAATATAGCCCATGCCACCCAGAAGTCAGTACAAACAACGACAAGCTAGCATGTTAATAGAAATATAACAAGTTCTAGATTTAATATAGGATGTGTTTGATGGATATTATTGAGAAAAGAATGTATTTTAAATAGTGATATGATAGGAAATATGTGATTAAAAAGTAAGAAAAAATTATTGATGTGATGAAAAATATTATTTTATTAAATAATGTATTTTAAATAGTGATATGATAGGAAATATGTGGTTAAAAAGTAAGAAAAAGTTACTGATGTGATGAAAAATATTATTTTATTGAAAAATGTGTGGTTAAAAATGAGTTTTGAAAAAATGTGTACCAAACAGGGACTAAGTAATAAAATTGAAATTCAAGGACTATTTGTTAAAATCTCATGTTGAACCTCGAAATATATTATGTGAAAGTTGCCAACTAATAGAGAAGCGCAAGGTAATGCACAAGGGAACAAAAACGTTAAAGTTTCGCCCAAAATAGGCAACATTTTCTCCCATCTAGGTTGTCTACATGCTACTAATAAAATACACGTGGGCTAATGAATAAAATACAATACAATTAACATAATCAATTGCGAGATAGTTAACAAGAGGTAGGCATCTGTTGTTTTCCTAAATGGATTACCCCAAAATTAGGAGAAAAATCTATAAATACTCCTACTTTTGAAGAGTTGTATGCAACTCAAATATCTCTCTCCCAAATAGATATTTTCCTTCTTGCTCCAAGGCATTGAAACTAGTGAGTTTGGAAGGTTTATCCTGGTTAGATGTGAGAATTTGTTGAACTAATTTCTATCAACAACAATATGTTAACTAATTTCAAATCGGGATTTTAGCTTTTTTGGGTTGTGATTCGTTCTTTTGTTGATTTCGGAGCTACTATTGCTAGTTGGTTCACATCATACACTTTTCTTTTCTTTTTCTTTTTTTTCCTTTGCGTAAAATATGGATTTCTTGAAATAGAATTTTCTTAGAATAGAAGTTTCATAAGATGGCTGTTTTCCAAATAGATACTTCTCAAAATGAAACATTTCTTGTGATCGATGTTTCTAAAAATGGAAGTTTCTTAAAATAGGGATTCATTAAATAAAGGTTTCTAAAATCGAATATTCTTAAAAGTTCTTGAAAATGAAGTTTATAAATAGGAAAATCTTTTAAAATTTGGAGTGAGTTTGTAATTTTATTTTCATTTTATTGGTATGAATAACGCTCAACTAAGTGGCTTCCAGGTGAGAAGGGTGTCACAAGTGGACCATTTAAATCCCAAACTTTCCTTAAATTATTATTATTTTCATAACTAGGAATTTTTTGAAGTTTAAACTTTCGTAAATCTACACCATCGACATATTTCGAAAGTTTCCATAATTAGGCACATATAAAGAGAAATTTGTACGTAAATAAGCATATTTTCATAAATAAACGAAATTCTAATTTGTTTAAACGTAATTTCGTACATATTTATTCACATAATCGTGCATGAACATGATTAAATTTTATAAACTATCACGCTCTAAATATAATATAATCGTCATCATAAGATAATAATATTAAATATTAATGCATTTATATGCCTTTCTACCTGATTCAAGGGTGTCGGAATTTGAAAAGTGGCATTGCATGGTGGTGATATAATTAACCTTAAATCTTAAAAAACAATTTTTCCCCCTTGCTATTATTAGTGACGAGTAGAACAATGATAAGTTTACTATTCACAATAGTGAATAGTTTTACAGCGTTGAACAGTGCCCTTTTCTACTGTTTATTATGTGAAGAGTGACTGCCATGTTTCTTTCTATACTATTCGTGTAATTTTTTTTTTTAAATGAGTCCACGGAAACACTGAGTGCCATAAATATAAATAATTAAGATAAATACTTAAAACGAATACATAATTAACATTCATTTCACGGATTAAGATTAAGAAAGTTGCATGATAATAACTTAAAACAACTTAGTCAAGATACGTAAAAAATTTAATTCGAAGGGAAAAACTTAAAGAAACTTTAAAATTTATTTCCTCCACCATGGCCAAGTCCAAGCTTCGATCTCCCCGATGCCTAATTACCTGAAGGGATGAAAATTGAAGGGTGAGAAAATTATTAATAAGCGTATGCACGTCCTTGAATATTAATCATACTCTTAGAATCACAAAACACGCATAAAGTTGACACAAAAAGTATAAGTTAGGTGGTACGAGTTTTACGTGCACATGCATCAAATCCGGTCTGAATCTTAGAGCATACGTATGAATCCATAAAAATATTTTTCAAAAAGTGAAGCATAACAAACACGTATTGCCTTTTTAGACTTTTACTCCAAAATTTCTTAGACATTGTGCGTGCTAAACTTTGTAGTGAAATGTGTCTGTGAAAGATGGGTTGATAGGAAGAGACATAAAGTATAAGATAAGTCGTATGTGTGTGAGGAATGTATAAATAGGGGTCTCAAACGTTTGACCAATTTACCTACTTTTGGTACTAACATTTATTCCTTTATTAATGCCACACACGTTTTTTCATATCAAGTGTAATTAATCACTCAACTAATTACCCAATTAAATATATAATTGCTACTAATAAGATATTGCCATGTAATTAAACATATTTAGTTATGCCAAATTGATATTTTAACATACCATATAAAGATAAGAGATTGCTAATTATACTAGCATAAATAATGTTTATAATTTTAATATATGAAAGTTTCTCTAATTATAATAATTGACAAATTAATTAGGTTAATTGATATGAAATATTTATATCAAATCATGCAATCACATTACTAAGATTTATCGAAGGAAAAAATTTGTACGTGTAACACAAAATGCTCTATGGTCCTAAATTATTGGTCAACATTTAATTGGATCCCCAAACCAAAAAACCTTCAAGCCCCTAAATTCAAATCTAACAACTACCTAGGTTGTTTCCGAATATTATAGTAACAATGTCAATTCTACTTATTGATGCTTGAATCTTGAGTTTCATTCTTGAACTGTGGTCACCCAAGGATGATCCACATGCATCTAATCGAAAGTACTTCCTAATAGAATATTTACAGAGCTACCATTATTCACCAACATACGATTCAGGCCACTACGAGCTAGTATTGCTTGTACTATCAGTGCATCACAGTGGGTTTGTGTGATTCCCTATTCATCATAATTATTAAACATAATTGGAAGAGATGCAATATTAGGATTATCTTGAATCCATAATTCTCCAGTGTGAGCTTTTGGCTTCTTGGGCGTAGTTTCTTTAGGATTTCATTATCTCTTTGCTAACATAAGGGTCCCCTATTATGGTATGAATTTCTCTTACAAGAGATCGAGATTGTGGGATGTTCTCTTAGAAGGGTGCATAGGCTTTCGACATTCTAACACTTTGCGGATTCCCCCTTCCTAGCTCTGCATATTTACCATCTTTTGTACTATGGTATCTTATGGACATAGGTCACATCACTCATGAAATAAGATTGAAAGATAATAGAATGACTAGGGGCTAGCCCGGGAAAGTTAATGCAAGGTTTGGGGGACAACGGGGCATATGAAGAAAGTAGGGACCGGAGGAATCTTAAGTTGACGTCTCGGCTTCATCCTTCTATCCATTTTGTAACTACATGGTGAACCTTGGCCGGATCTACTTCATTGACTGGGTGCTTTACTGCCTATAGCTAATATTTTCTGAGAATCATATCTTAAGCACCTTCATGCTAAGCTGTCGGATCACAAAAGTGGATGCTAAACTAAAGGTGCATCAATGGATACCTTCTTCCTTAAACGCTTCTCTAGTAGTTTTACTGGTTACTGGTCTGCCATTCTCAATGTCTAGAACAAGAAACTATATTCAGAACATGAGCTTACCAATGCTTGCATTCTCTATATTGTGGTCCCTGGTACGATGGATTTTGCAAAATTTTGTCTTCTATTTTTCAAGGGATGTATATACTTTGCCTGCAATATGTGGAGGGGCCAGAGAGGTCACGTACACTTTACTTTTGGGTTCGTGAAAGCACAAGTTTGTTGTTTCGGTAATCTATGTACATATATATGTCAAGGCTTTCCCCTTGAGAGCTTGACCTTGTTGCAAACATCTCACCCAAAGGGATTTAACATTAACAAACCATTCCACAAGGCATCCCTAGCCTTTCCATCGGAGATGGTTTCACAATCAACTTAGCATTGAAATTTTGCGAAATAGCTTTTAAGTGATTCACCTTCCTCTTGCCTTATGTCGTTCAACCTTGTAGCCGGTGCCGTCCCATTCTACTTTCTGTGAACACCTTGTTGTAGCATCGCTAGAAAGTCCATAAGGCAAGAGGAAGGTGAACACCTTGTTCTACTTTCTGTGAACACCTTATGTCGTTCAACCTTGTTGTACCATCGCTAGAAAGTCCATCCAATGTCGGATGGAAACCTTGACATTTAAATATATCACTCGCTTTCTTCAGCCTCATCTGCATTATGTATTCACAGAGATGATACATTTAATCACTTTTACTACAGTACTTCTCTATCACAGGATAGATGAAATTATTCGAAATCAGCTCTTTCTTATTTTCTATTGAAAATGGTAGATATTCGACACCATCATCTAGTTTAAATGATCTAGTGGTCGGTTTTCATTTTCTTCATATAGAGGAGTGTTATATGAAGCCCCCGTTTGGCCCTTGTTAAATTATAATACATTTTTCTCTCTCTTCTTTTTAACCACATATTTTTTCAATAAAATAATATTACACATAAACCAAGGACTTTTATTTCTTTTTCAACCACATTCTCCAAAAAAATACTATTCCAAAAATTATAATATCAAATAACGAGGGCCAAACGAGAGTGAAATATTGATCAAGCTTTTACTCTCCGACCCTCCCGAGGATATCACTGACCATACTTCCAATCGTGAGAATTCTCCTCATCCGCAAACCTTTCTAGAGCAGGTTTGTTCGTTCACCACTCCTTTTCCTTTTTGGCTATCTGTCTCAGGTTTTTAACACCTAAATGTTGCTTTTGTTTCTGCGGAATAAGCTGGTAATTGGTTCTACCTCATTTTCCTTGAATCCTAGCAGCAACGCCCTTAAATTTTGGAATTGTACCTTCAGAGAAGCATTCTCTGTCGTTGATGCTTTAAGCATTAGGTAAAAATATGGTCATTGGGAGGAAGATAATTGAATTTCCATTCTCTTCTTCACTAAGTGAGAGTATTTATAGATTTTTTGGGGGCTTTGGATCATTCTAGAAAATGAGAAGTTGACAACTGTCGATTGGTAGGCCGATAATAAATTATGTTAAAATTTACATGTTACTCGATGGTTTAGAAGTCATGCTTTTTAGATTTACCAATGTGTATTTAGTATTCTGTATTTTTAGAAAATTCGATTTTAACTATTAGTCTATCTGGACTTTCAAAAAGGAATCTAAAGCATATGGACTTCGACCAACCCTCTATTGTCCTAGAGATGGCCTAAGGACTCCGTCCCACCCTATATGCCCTATCCCAAATAGTATGGGAAATCTCTTCCTTAAAAGTAAATGGGACGAGGATGGGGAGTATAGTTCCAGGCTAGAATACTCCAAATTCACCCATAATATTTTATTTTATTTTATTAAGTTTTATTAGGATAAATAGCACCTGAATTCTGAACCTTTAAAGCCACTATTTTACCCTTTTAAAGTAGGTCAGAATTTGATCAGAGTCAAGTTTTTTGGTCACAGCGTACAATCGATGAATTCCATCAATTTTTCCTTGTGCTGCGACTAACTTAAACGTTTGAGGCATAAATGAAAAATTCGAGTAAAGTTTGCAAAAACATGAAAATTTTGAAACCACGTCTATAATTATCCTTGTTGACTTTAAACTCAACTTTTTAGCAACTTTTAAACCATCCCAAACAAGCACTAAAAGAAAAAGAACAAAACCAGAGAATAAAAAAATGAAAGAAAGAAAAACAATAGATAATAAATAATAGATAAAAATAAAAATAAAAATAAAATTTGAAACACTTTCACCCCACCCCAACCTATATCTGCATCATCACCCCTTTCTCCATTCACTTCCACCTAATTAAAAGATCCATCATCTCCACCGCCATCCAAATCCACACATCTAAAACCCAAATCTGCAAATGCCATCAAACCCAAATCTGAAAATTTTGTCTACTTTCTGTATACCGTTGTTACCACCACTCACCTTTCTAAATGGCCACCAAAAGTATACTATTGAAGTGTACTAATAAATTCGATGATTCAACTAAGCCCATGTTTGACAACCATTATTTCAAAACTCTTTTCTACATTCTTATTTTCAACAACTAATTTAAACAATAAAATATTCTGAATGTAAACCCAAGTTTTTCCTTACTTTTTCTAACCACGGATTCTCCTAAAAAATAATACTCAAAACTTTGTTTTTTCTCAAACAATGGTCGTCAAATAGGGGCTAAAATTCTCTCGTCTAATGTGGAAAGAGGCCTTCTACGTTGGCTTTTGGCATTATTCTTCACGAGGGCTAGGGGTAGAGGTACGAAAATGATTTACAACAGAAAAACAGTAACTTTGAGGTTATGGAAATGATGGGGAAATCGGGTGAAGATTTATAAAGGACATAAAGAGCATCCGTGGTGAAATGGGAGAATTTTTAATTATATGGCTCACTGCAGTTCAAAAAGTAAATTGTTATGGTCACAAATTTTGCTTATAAATTGAAATGGTAGGCTTGTCGTAAAAAGGTCCCTGCAAAATTCAAGGAAACAAGTTATCATCTATGCAATTTTTAGATAACTTTAGGCGAGATTCGTCATTACATAGCACGTTGTGGAATATAGGGCAATCTCCAATCCTGCACCAAAATTTGAGGTAAAATTTGCACTATTTTGAACCAAATTGAAAATCCTCTCCAACTCATTATACCAAAACTTACACCAAATGAACAATGTCTAACCTTTTTCTTAATTTTTTTTATGCTTAACAATTTATTTATTTGAAAAATTATTTATTCATTTATTTTACAACTGCATAAATAACAAAATAAATAATTACGTTAAATTAATGAAAATATTAAATTCATTAATAAATTTTAAAAATATAGTACAATAATAGAAACATCACAAATAAGAAAATATTAAATCATAATAATAATAATAATAATAAGACGATAAATGGTGAATATGAATTATTTTTTTTAATCCAAATAAGACGGATAGCTCAATCATTTGAAAGATTTGGGACTTCGAGTGCAAGAAATTAAAGGTTCAAGAACCCCATCGTCATAACATTCAAAGACTCAATACCCAAGGTGCAATTTATCAACCCATTTTACTTTGATAAATTTTAAATTTAAATCATATTTAAAAATAATAATATTTAAACAAGAAGATAAATGGGAATTTTTAATCCTCGTCCCATCTAGTACCTATCCCCGTTTGACACCCAAAATTCCTTGATGAGACAAGGATGGTAATGGATCACCTAAACCTCGTTGCCATCCTTTAATGACCTTCGAGAGCCTTAAGCTTGAGGCATTCCTATCCCCCTACATTATAATTTAAATATTTGTTTCCGAATTATTGATAGATATTTCATCACAAATACACCAAAATGTGGATATTTAGTCACTAATTGGTCGAGATTAAAATTATATTTCTGTTTGCATATTTCGATAAAAACTAATGAAATGTTTGATTCAAAAGCTCAAATCCCATGAAATATGTGGTTAAAATTTAATATTGACTTTGACCTTGATTTTGATAAAAACCTAGATTATAATATGCATCGAGCACTGAAGAAACTGAGACAATAAATTGAATGAAAAATTAATCTTTTTGGATTATAATTGTTTGTTTTGTGAGAATTTATAATTACAAATTTGTTGAATCGGTGAACAATTTTATTTATGAATTAAAAAATAAGGGTAATTATATTACAACTATAAAATGTTATATCCACACCACATTATATTCATGCCACAATTAAAACATAATTTTAATAAATACACCACACTAAATTTACAATTATATACCTAATGTAATCAAAAAGGAGAAAACGTCCTTTTAATAAATACACAACTAAATTTCATATTTTTCTTTTCTTTAGCTATCTCTCTCTTAATTTTATTAAGTGCGGTCATGATTCCAAGCAAATGATACATGGTTCAACTGCCCACCATGGTTCTACTGCCCGCCTTTATGAAGCAAATTCGGTGGCATATTATGAAGCAAATTCGATTCAAAGCAAATAGGTGCTAATATCTTAACAAAAAGTGTGGCAATGCCATTATTTGTCTAAGAATAATATGCATATTAGTTTTTATAAAAGTAACAATTTTCACAAAAATGGACTTTCAATTTACTGTGAATCAATTGAACAATTGACTTTTATGATACAAAGCAAATAAAATAATTTATTTCGGTTTTTGATATGTCGAGAAATTTACAAAAATGAATGCTAGCTTTACGTGACACACACACACACACAGAGAGAAACACAAATGTATACACAAAATTAATGCAATATATTTAGAAAAGCTTGCTTGCAAACTCCTCAATCTCCTCATCTACTTTGCCTGAAGAAAAGGCTACAAGATCTCTAAGCTATGACAGGCTCCTTCCCAATTGCAGCACCACCTTCATTTCAAACAATTCTCCATTTTCTCTTCTCTCCATATCATTTTCCATCAAGTTTGATTCTATGGACTCTTCCATCAAGTTTGACAATCAGCTTCCCTGATGAATTCTTACCTGTGTTTGATGGCTACGGATTCGCAATAAAAGAAAAGAAGAAGAAGAAGCCAGGTTTATGTTTGTGGTGTGATTATAATGTGGTATGAATAACTAAAAGTATATTAACCATAATTATGTAGTTTTACTTCAGCCTATTTAAGTAAATAAGAAAAAAAATTAAAATTTGTGGTGCATTTAATAAATTGTGTGGTGGTAAAATAATTATCCAAAAAATAATGGTTTAATTACATATATAGGCACCATTTCTCCACTTGAATTAGTGTCCAATGCATTAGGATTAATGTTATTTATCACTAGAGGTGATCAGATCATCACCAGTGCAAGGATAGTGTACCCCTATTTCATTATCTAAATTAATAAAGAGATTCAGTGTCACCTAAATTGATTATTATCCCACAATGATTAATAACATTATTAAAGCATTAAAATGTATCACCTAGATTAAATTTGTGGGCTATGCAATCCACAAGGTGATTTTCACTAAAACTTTTACATCCAATACAATTTTAAAAATGTCATAACACTATTAAACATCATTAAAATTTTTGAAATATGACTTCTAAAATTTTAAGACCTCAAAATTGCGAGTAATGCTATTTACCAAATTGTTGCTAAACACTGGGTAGTATTCAAATTTCATTAATTGATAGATTACCTTAAAAGTAGAAAAATAAATCCATTTAAGATGAAAAAATACATAGAAGAGCAATAATACTAGTGATACAATACATATCTTATTCCAAAATTATAGAATTATGTCAACATTCTAATTTCTAACGTGTGGTAGCCAAGAGCAGATCTAGCCACTTAAATGTGAGTGAAAATCAAGTTAAGTGCATGTTTGATAAAACTTTATTATCTTTTCAACTGGTTAAACTTTAATTTTAATCATATGTTTTATGGGATCCACAATTTTTGTCAAAATTTTCTAATTTCTTTTATCAAAAACTTTGCCTCTGTTTGACAAATTTATAAATAATTTATAAATATGAATAGAAGAGGAACAATATTGGGTTCCATAAAATGTGTGAATAATAACAAATAATAATGATGAATGTGTTTAAAATTAATGTTCGACATAAATTAAATTTATAAATCATTTATGGATACCCCAACCCCTGTTTGGTCTAAATAAAAGTTTGAATCTTAGTAAATTTTGATAAAAGTTGATAAAATGCATAGTTAAAAGTTGTAAATTCATGAAATGTGTGATTAAAATTAATTGTAGTTTTTTACTTGAATTTTAGTCCACTATTTAAGTTGCACCAAACAATGGCATACTTTGTCAAACAACCCCTAAATAGTTTTAGTTTTTACATTATTTTTGGATAGATATAGTTTAAAGCCCCTTGGTTGACTCCCATTTTATAAATAATGATGCTACACTCTAGTTTATATTTAGTTTGACATCCTAATACACGGCACCCATCATAGCAATTGATTTTTTATTACACCCTTTCAAATTAATGGCTAGATTTTTACGCATGGGGTGGGGGATGGAGGGGCAAATGTCAACAACAATATAAACAACGCACATATAGATTAGTTCTTTTATAAAACTCGTTTTTCCTTAAATTTATTTTCAACCGCACATTCTCCTAATAAAAGGTGTTAATGGGATGAATGAAATTGTTGAAGAAGGATTTGCCTCTGTGACCATACAATGCAAACCCATGTGGCTTATAACTAGGGACAATTACAAGTACCAGCTTGTTAAAGGCATATTCATGATTATCTTCTCTTGAACAAGGAAGGAAGGTGCTCAAGTTGATTCGTTTTGATGAGACTCACGACAATTTTAAACCCAATACTTACATATTGACATGCTTGGCAAATGTGAAAGCTTGGATAATGCATGTATGGTTTTCAATGATATGCTTCAAGTAGAGAGAGACCTTGCTTCATGGACTATTGCTATATGCTGAGTTTGTATAGAAGGATGAGAGTTACAGGGGTGGAGCCTAATTCCATTATAGTGGCCACTCTATTTTCGGCCTGCGACATATTTGAAGCCAAGAAAGCTGGAATAGCCCTCCATGGTTGTGCTATAAGGAGTGATTTTATTGTGATTTGTTTGTTTCCAACACTGTCATGGACATGTACTATAACTTTGGACATATTGGTGAAGCTTAGCAAATGTTTTGTACCATGTCTTTTAAGGATATGATCTCTTGGAGCATCTTGATTTCTAATTATTTTACAGAATTGAGAGTATGGCAGGAGCGTTAAGATGTATTTCAAGATGAGGAACTTTGGTGTAAAACCTAATGCAAGTATTGCAACAAGTTTCATTTCAGCGCTTGGAATGCTAGGGTTGTCAAAAGAGATGCGTGAGATATCCTCAAGCAAGTATTTGATATTAATGTTTTTTTTTTGTGGGGGAGTACACTGATTGAAATGTTGTATGTTAACTATAGTTTGATTAGAGTAGAGTTTTTTAGCGTCGTATCGAGATCAGGACATCAGGATATGGAATTCAATGATAGTTGGATATGCTTCTATTGAAAATCTTGATTCAGCTTTTAGGATCTTCCGTAAGATTTGGGAATCTGAATTTAAGCCAAATTCCATAACCTTGTTGAACATTCTTTCATTATAAAACCTATGATCAATTCTGTCTCTTGATCATCTCTCTTCTTCTCTTAGCTGGACTTCTAGCTATTTACAAAAGGCATGAAAGGCTTAATTAGTATCACTATTCATACTTAAGATTTCAAAAGGATGGAAGTCTCCCAATTTAGAAGTTTCCTACAATTGAAGTTATCCTGAAATTGGAGTTTCTTAAAATGGAAAATATTTGAAATGATACACAGATGAGAACCATGGAACTAAGGCTAGTAAGGATCCGTCGATTGTAGAAGAAGGATCAATGTCTAGATCACGAGGAAAGAAGATCTAGGAAAGCTGTGGGATTACTTGTTCAAGTTACATGGGCCGAGACATTGGGCACAATGAGCAGAATATCAAATTTCATGTTTGGCATGGAAGAGGAACCCCAATTGTTGAACTTGATCCAAGAAAATGAGAACGACGACATGTTGCTTAGTTTAATTTCTGGGCACGTTTTTTCAGATTTTTCCTAGAAGTCCATTTTTGGTAGAACTCTTGTCATTGTATCTTTTTTGATTCCTTAATTCAATAAATTATTGGGTCAAATTTCAAACCGGGATTTTAGCTTTCTTGGGTTGTGATTCTATCTTTTGTAGGTTTCAGAGTTGCTATTGATATAGGGCTCGCATCACTAGACCCCATAAGTTGCAGTGGTCGAATAAATGTGGAGGTTAACAAGTAAATGGTGAGGTTTAGTATTGGGAGGTACAATTATGAGGTGATGTGTGATGTGCATATCTTGTTGGGAAGGCTTGAGCATATGATAAGAAGGTGATACATGATAGGTTTAAGAAGAGGTATAGCTTTGTCAAAGATGGGAAAATTAGATACTCATATTTCTTTAACATTAAAACAAGTATATGACGACCAATTTAGGTTAAAAGCTGAGGACAAAAACAAGAAGAAAGAGAGGAAAAATGAGAGTGAAACTGAAATTTCAAGAAAAAAAGACTAAGAAAGAAAATATAGAAAAGAAAAAAAAAGAGTAGAGCTACAAGAAAGTTCAACTTTCTTGGGTTGTGATTCGATCTTTTGTGGGTTTCGGAGCTACTATTGCAAGTGGGTTCACATCATACACTTTTCTTTCTTTTTTTCCTTTGTGCAAAATAGGTATTTTTTAAATAGAATTTTCTTAGAATTGAAGTTTCATAAGATGGTAGTTTTCCAGATAGATACTTGTCAAAATGAAACATTTCCTATGATCAATGTTTCTAAAAATGGAAGTTTCGTAAAATAGGGATTCATAAAGATTTCTAAAATCTAATATTCTTAAGAGTTTCTAAAAATGAAGTTTCAAAATATGTAAATCTTTTTAAATTTGGAGTGAGTTTGTAATTTTATTTTCATTTTATTGGCATGAATAACGTTCGACTGAGTGGCTTCCAGGTGAGAAGGGTGTCACAAGTGGACCATCTTACTAATGCACCTAAAACTTTCATGAGATTAATGAACGATTTTCTAAGCATTTGAGGTGTGGGCTTGTTGTCTTGAGGAGGAACAACTTTATGCTAACTTTAAAAAGTGTACATTTTGCATAGAAAAAGTTATTTTTCTTGGTCATGTTGTACTACAAATGGTACTGAAGTGGATGAAGAGAAAATCAACGCAATCAAGGCGTGACCAACACCTAAAAAGCCTAATTGAGGTAAGAAGCTTTCATGCTTTAGCTAGCTTTTATAGGCATTTTGTTAAAAAAATTAGCACACTTACCGCAACGCTCACTTAAATTGTGAAAAAGAATGTAGGATTCCATTGGGAACATTGAACAACATACATTTAATACTATTTAGGATAAGTTGGGTTTCAGACTTGTTTTAGTACTACTGACTTTAACAAAAATTTTGAGATTGAATGTGATGCCTCAGGTATCAAAAGTGGAGCTGTTTAGAGGGTATTTGGTAGAGATTAAAATTAGATTTTTATTAGATTGTGATAAAAAAAATTTGAAATGTATGGTTGAAAAGTTGTAGAACCCTTAAAAGATGTGGTTAATATTAATTGTTTGACTTTGACTTGGATTAAAATCGGATTTTAATCCGGACCAAACATGGTTTCACTGGACATTCTTCTTAGTACAAAAAGGGATACCGTGCGGCAGTAGTCTGCTCTACTAGACTACCTTCCGCCTTTTCTTGGGACGAAAGAGATTTTGATTACAAATAATAGAAAGCTTGAAACATGATTGAAGAAAACTTGATCATTGATTACTTGAAAGCTAGAAATTACAATTGTTGAAAGCAGTAAATTACAATGGATAGTGCAGAGGGTGAACACTAGAAAGCTTGAAAAATTATTTGAAAGACTAATA
>CAIGRB010042229.1:9984-29183 GCA_903798255.1 Fraxinus quadrangulata
GAATTTTGTTCGAAAATCCTTAGTTAAATCATAATCCATACAATAACATGCTTGATATCATGTAATATAATTCAAAATTCCATAAAACAACCAGAAAATCAAATAACTAAAAAAAAAAAATCAGAATTTTTAAAACTTTAATTTCTCAAGAATCAACCATGGAGTACCTCTGATACCACTTGATAGATTAATTTAACAATAGGGATTATAGATTCATTAGCCAAATCATTTCAAACCCTAAATAAAAATTCATACTCCATGTTGAAACTAGAGAAAATAACAAAATAGCGGAAGCATAAACATACCTTGATTCATATTATTTGATTGTTGGCTTGAATGAGTTATGATCTTCCAATTGATTGGTGATCTTCATCTTTGATTTCCTCTCTATTGATGGGGATGTAGAGATTCTCAAAGTACACCAACAATTGGGGACCATAACCATATAAAATAATAGCAGTAAAGCAATAGTCACTTTCTTTCAGTTACTTCAAATTGGCCCCTCATCAATTTAAAACAACACTTCGGTCTCTATACTGTAATTCCATGAATTCTAATAATCATTAATCATAATACATTTTTAACGGATCATTTTAATTGACTAATATCTTTTAAATGATAGCACCACACATTTTAATATACAACGTATGGCCCCATATATATTGAAAATATCCAACACGACGCACAATAATTTAAGTGGCTCGACAATATTTTTATGTCCGCCTTACAATGCGGATAAATTTACCAACTTTGAATAGGTAACCTATTTTGGACAAGAAAACACATTTAGCACATGTTTGTCTTTCTTTAAAATAAAAATCTTTAATTCTCATAATTATTTTTAACTATACAATCACGAAATAAAATATTTTATATGTAAATTCAATTTTTTTCTTTTCTAATTTTAACCATACATTCGCTAACAAATTATTATTCAAAATATCATTTTTTTCCTTGATAATTACCTTCAAACAATGACTTATAAATATGGAGCTCGACTTCACCCATGACCCACGATCCATAAAAAACCTTTAAATCTGTGCCAAACATTTTGCTCAGCGGCACAATCTATAGACTCTATACACCTAACCTATTATGGAGAAAATAAGGGGAAATGGCCTGTTGATCCGACCATATTTCCTTTTTGGTCTTTCTTCATTAAAATAGAAAGAAATAAAAGTTAAAGAGCAAAAGTCAAAAATATCGTCTCTCTCATCTTGTGCAAATAGTGGGGGGAATAAAATTCTCACAATCAACCACACCACCCTCACACCCCAATGTTGACTATCACACAATTCAGTTATCGTTAGATTAAATTTAGCGATACCATTTATTATAGACGGTCCTCGATTAATTACAAAGTTAAGGTCATCGACGTCCCCAATTACTTCCCTCAACTTTGTGAAGAACCAACGCATTGACTGATCATTCTCGCTATCGACTATACATAATATAAGAGGGTAAATTTGAATGTTGACATCGTACATGGAACAATAATCAACTTGCATTCGTATCTAGTTTTTAGAGTTGTGCCTCGACTAGATTTAGGGGTGACATCACATTTCGAAATCTCCAAATGCATTATCCAAGAATTTGAGGACAACTTTTCTCATTTATGCTTCTTGCAAATCTTAATTCGTTGGAAACACTTGCTCGACGTGCAAATTTTCATCATCGAAAATCACACGCGAAGAATTAGATGATAGTTGTTCTCATTTATGTTTAAAAAAATTATAGATCTGTTAAAAAATTTACTTACATATTAATTTATGTCGAAATAAGATTTATTGATTAAAAAAATATAATAATTTAACGAAAACGAAATTAAACATACGTAAATATACGTATCGATTCAAAGTGATGGATATAAAAAAAATTATTTTCTTGTTCAACATTTAATAAATTTTTGGGATTTTGAGTTTGAATAAGATGAAAAATGAGAGTTTTTATTTGTGTTGAAATAAACGGATAAAAAAAGTTAGTTGATTTTGAAATTTTAAATAGGAAGCTTTGGATTTTTACTTATTAACCAAAACCATAGTATTTTCTTCTAAGCCATTGTTTGATGCACATTAAAATGGAAAGAATGTATTTTTTTAGATGATGAATACATGGTTGAAAAAGAAGAAAAAAATATTGATGTAATGAAAAATATTATTTTATTGAAAAATGTGTGATTGAAAATGAGTAGAAGAATAATAGTGAAAATTATAACGTGGCTCAAACATATGCTAAATAAAATAATATTTTATGATTGTATAACTGAAAATCCATGGAAAGTGGAAATTAGGGGTTTGATTAAACCAAATTCAAAGTATCCCTTGTTATTTCCAGCGTCGGATCCGGACCCACTGTTCCATCTCCGGCGAATCACCTGCGAACTGACCTTCAAAGAGTTGGGTATTGGGCCATTCGCTCGTCTCATTACTAACTTTTAAGGGAAAAGAATCACACTCGTGTTCTTGGACTGAAAAGGTTGAGAGCTAAAACCCTCGTCTTTTCTTCTTCAACAATGGCTTCAAAGCTTCTCTTTACCCGAATTCGAACCCTAACCCGATTCTCAAACGCGATCACGCACTCGAATTTCGACCTCCCAAGGCTAATTCAAACAAGGCAATATTCAGATGCACCGCTGCCAGCTCCAACCGGCCCGGCTCCCGCTCCTTCACCTGTCACTGCTGCCAATTTTAAAAGGGCTTCGCAAAGTTCCTTGAATGAAGCTGAGCTCAAAAAGTTCTCGGCCATTGCGGAGACCTGGTATTTTTCATTTCGTTAAGCAAGACACTGCATTTTGTTTAATTTTTGTTTTTGTTTTTACTTTTTCAATGAATTTTAGGTGGGATGCAGAAGGCCCTTTTAAGCCATTACATGTGATGAACCCTACCAGACTTGCTTTCATTAGGTCCACTCTTTGCCGGTATTTCAGGTAATTTTGACCACGCTTTAGGAAATTAATACTTCATCATTAGAATTTACTACATTATAGGCTTTCTGGAAGGAAGATTGAATTTTATTTCATTCTTTGTTAAAAAGTTGATAGTTTGGTTATACAGTAAGGGGGAAAAGGAAAAGAGACTTTGATGGAGTTAACTTTAGCGCATGTAATTCTTAAATAAAAATGTACAAATAACTTGCGAGGTTATTTTGAAAAAATTAAAGAAAAATACCGTGTTAGGTGGTACTGGTATATACTATATGGCAATGCTACGCTCACTTCAAGTCCTTCACTTGTTTTGAAAATCTCTGCTCCACTATCATTTAAGTATGCCATTTTCTGAATTGAATCTTCACTTTCTTTGTGTAGCAATTAGTTGTGCCAGTAGAATTATCATAAGCTAGATGACAATTTTTAAGTACTAGATGCATTTATACCCACATTGATACAGCAAACAGTTTAGATTTCCATTAGTCTATTTGCCTCCATAGTTTGAGTTACAGTAATCTTCCTTTATGTTGGAGCTACTGTAATGATGAGAATTTCTTTTAAGAATATGTTTCTTATTAGCACAATGAAGAGGTTCATGTTGTTTAAGTACATTGTTTCTTCATGTAAATGGTGAAATAACTTATTTTAGTTTGTTAACGCTAGTTGACTAACCTTTGATCCTTAAAAAAAGTTATCCCATCCTAAAGGCACTGATCAGTAGCACTTAAGCATCCCCCATATACAAATAACATCTTAACAAAGCCAAGCTACATAATTTGTAACAAAATCTCAAAACGCACATAGTACTGTCCTGTCTATATCTCACAAGCCAGCACGATTACAGTGTTTGTAACTGATGTTCCTTTATATTTTTGTATTGACTATAGATATATATCAATGTAGCGGGGCAAGACTGCACACGTGGTTCTATTTTCTAATTGACAAAAACTGATATCATTCATTCTGGATAGGGAACTGGTGAAACTGAGAACAGGGCATTATTTTCCTGTTTTATTTTTCTTGGTACTTTTTTAGATTTTCAAGTATATGTGAACTTTTTATTTGTAGGTAAATCTATTTTGATAGTGCCCGCCTTAACCCAAGTTAGCCCATTTCTTAAGCCCCAAACCTGAAGAAAAAGAAAACGAATTGAGTTTGACAACTTGTGCCTGTTGCACTGCAAAAGTGCATGTGCTTGTTGAAAGGAATAAAACAATAACAAGCAAAAATATTTCTTCTCAGTAATCTATTGGAAGCTGATAATTATGTGCATGTTTCAGAAAGGATCCGAACTGTGCAAGGCCATTTGAAGGACTGAAGTTTGTGGATGTTGGTTGTGGAGGGGGTATTTTATCTGAGGTATGCATCTTTAAATTTTTGATGATTCATCAAAACGTCAAATCAGAATTTTTGAACACTTGTCTTAACTACAAAAAACCTTTATTCTTAATAATTATGAAGTCAACTACATGAATCCTTTTTCTCGGCTTTGTTTTTGGTTCATTGCTACCTTTTGGAGTATCTTAAACAACTATATTCTTTGCAAACAGAGCAGCTCACATTCGTTTTAGTTTATACATCCTCTTGATTACTTGTTCTGTTCTACTCTGACCGTGTCACTCTCGAGCCTCTTTAGATGTATTGTCCACTTGTGTTAAATTGGAATTATAATGTGATCTTATCAAGTTGGCTAGTAGATACACTTATATACTAAAGTTTAATTTGACTAGTTTTCTAATTACGTTTTTCATTTATGTTTCAGCCTTTAGCTCGTATGGGAGCCAGTGTAATGGGAATCGATGCTGTGGAAAAGAATATCAAGATCGCACAACTTCACGCTGTATGTTTTATTATAGAACAAAAGTGAATGTATGCACAAACATGTGCCAAAATGCATACTATTTCTCTTTGTTTGCTAGTCCGCTGGGAAAGTATGATATCCAACTATCCTTTTGTTTTCTTCTGGTTTGTCCTTCCCTGATTTCCTCCGATGCATCCTTCACCATCATTCAGTTTTGGACAACTTAAATGACTGACCTATCTGGTTTCCATGGTGTTGAATGATCACATTCAGGGAGGAGTCAAATCCATGTCCTTATATCTGTACAACTGCAAAATACCCAACTCAAATCTGATGAAAATTTTGTATTTTTATTATTTATTGTTTAAGAGCATGTATTGCAAAGCTTAAATTATAACTTAAGTTGGTCAAACATACTTTTTATTCTTACATTTCGTATGACCCAAAATTTGTTATTATTTATTATCTATATATTTTATAGGATCCACAACTTATAAGTACTAGCAAACAAGCAGTATACTGTTTCAGAAGTGCCAAAAATGCTTGCTTTCCTATCTGTCAAATTAAAATGATTCTTGGATTCTGTTTTTAGTCATACTCATTTTCTTACTTTTTTCTTGGTTGTTCTTACCATCGTCAGTATCCTTTTTCACTTAATTGTCTGTGTGCTCAAAGAAGTAGGCTGCCAAATGATGCAAAAGCTGCTCTTCTCACTAGAGTTTATCTTCTTAAAATTTTCATGTATTCTAAGAGAGTATTATTATTTGGATTGTATTTTGGGATTCAGTGTGAATATTGATGGGATTTTATGTCTTTCCCAGGATTTGGATCCTATAACTTCATCCATAGACTATCGTTGCACAACTGCTGGTACGCATTTAAAAATATTTGATTAATTGTTTACTGCTTTCACATATTCAAATCAATCTCGTATACGCTTATACATCCTCTGACTTGTGTCTTTATGAGTTTATGTTAGGCGACCATTTGCTGGGAACGAGTGTATTTATCAGATGATCTTTATACTTTAATTATTAATTGTTATTATTCATGTTTTACTATTTGAATTCTTTTTTGATGTTCCCTAGTGCCCGAGTGTTTCTTTTATCCCATTTTATTTTTTGAGTAGGGGGTGGAATAATTGCTGATCATTCTTTTGGGGTGTGTGGGTGTGTTTTAGCTTTCGACTTTTCGTGTACTATTGCCTCGTCAATTCTGATTTCTGTAGCTATATCGTCTTCTTCATTTTTTAAAACTTTTACTTGCTTGAAGCCTTGAACCTCTAAAGTCATTCTTCAGAAGCTGATCTATATTGCAATTGTATCAACAGAAAAGCTAGTGGAAGAACAGAGACAATTTGACGCTGTAATTGCATTAGAGGTACGTCAATGTGTTGATGCTGAAGCAACTTCCATACAATGATGTGATTGCTTAAGAAACACGATAGGATATTATACATGTTACCACATGAGCATATCTTACAGAATAAATTGCTAATGTTTTACCATATATCTTCGGATTATATGTTCTTTCGTTTGCCTGTACTCGTAAGAATACAGGTATATATCTGATTTTTGCATTCTACCTTAGGTGATTGAGCATGTGGCAAATCCTTCTGAGTTTTGCAAATCATTGTCGGAATTGACGAGTTCCAGTGGAGCAACTATCATCTCGACAATTAATCGTTCAATGAGAGCATATGCCACTGCCATTATAATGGCAGAGTACGTCTTACATTGGGTACGTTTACTGAGCCGTAGTCCCTTGCGCGGTTGCTTTTTGTGGGGGTTAATGTGTTTATTAGCATGTATTTACATGTTTAAACTTGCCAGATCCCGAGAGGCACACATGAGTGGTCGAGCTTTCTTACTCCCGAAGAACTAGTCCTAATTCTTCAGCGTGCTTCGGTCTCTGTAAGTCCTTTTGAGTAATACTTTTCGAATATATTCTCTTTTTCCCATACGTAATTGTCATTTCCTGCGTACATGCCGTTTGTCCAGGTTGAAGAGATGGCCGGGTTTGTTTATAACCCGCTGACGGGGCGATGGTCTATCTCCGACGATATTAGTGTAAATTTCATTGCGTTTGGCACAAAAAACAGCTAATAAGTAACTGTAACTATGTTTTACACAAATTTTGATCAAGTCCTTTATCCTTGTTTGGCAAGTCTTATGTTATTAATAAATATTCATCAAATTATATCCAAAAATATTGGTGATATCTCTGATGTCATGTCCAATTATGCTTTCGTTTGGCAAATTTATAAATGATATTGAAATAGGAATATATGTGGGTCATGCGAAATTTGTGAATAACAATGAATAGTAACCCGAACTTAACGTTTGACTTTGGTTGAAAATATGTCAAATTCGACGTCAGTCCATTAAACATTGACATATGATTATTATGTCAATGTTGGAAACCTTAAATTCGATGATGGCCTGTTGAATGTTGATGTCGATGTCGACTAATGATTATTATATTAGTGCAAACTATAGATGTTCAAAAAAATGAAAAAAAGAAAAGGCGATTTTTTATAAGAAAATGTTTTACGGTAGACCAAAAGTTCGAAGTCAACCCATTTTCATATTCTACTTTTCATTAAAAAGGTCCCGACAGAGTTAAAATAGGAGGCTGACCAGAAGGAAGCTATCGTTAGTACGCTAGTTATGATGTTAATGGAGTGATTAATTATGATTAAATTAATCACAAAAATACTTTAATGACCTATTTAAATTTTCGCTTGAACTTCAGTGACCATTAGTGAAATTAACTCTTTTAAATTTATAAATAAATAAATAATCATGAGAAGTGACAGCACAGGCCAAGCGGGTCCAGATCAATAATATTCAAAAAGTTCCTCGATCCCTCCTCTTCCTCCAGTGTCGTATCCGGACCCCCACCGGCGATTCTCCGGCTGATCTGTACTCGGACCACGGTACGTCTCTCTCTGCGAATATCTGTGTTTCTCCATCTGTATGTATGTGTGTGTGTGTGTGTGTGTATATATATGTCCCTGGTGTATTTGATCTTTATAGGTTCGTGATCTCATGGTCTTTGTTATTGTTTTTTACCTAAATGTGATGCTTTTAAGTGCTTGGGTGTTTTTATTAGTCAGATTTCTGTTAAATCTTGGAGTTTTGAACAATTTGTTGGATCCGTGGGTTACACTTGCACTAGGTCTGAATATCCCGGCAGGTTATTATTTTATTAGTAGCTTGTTTTCACTTCCTTTTATGGATGATTAGTAGGTTAGTTGTTACTTCATTTTGCATGTTTTATATACACCAAATTCTACAATTCTGTTCAAGGTTCATGAGATTCTTTGTTTCTCTAAAATAAAATTCCAGCTTTTTGTTAGACATTTGGATTGGAAGCGCTAATACATTTCATGTATGTTTTGATTTGTAACATAAATTTTAGAGTGCAGAAGAACGAGGTATATTTCTTTGACCAATAATACAAACACGTTGATTTTTTTTCTTTTCAGCGAAAAACTTCGACAAAATGTCTGGACAGACCCAGCGTTTAAATGTTGTTCCTACTGTTACAGTGCTTGGAGTTGTGAAAGCCCGGCTTGTTGGGGCTACAAGAGGCAACGCTTTGCTCAAGAAGAAAAGTGATGCTTTGACCGTTCAGTTCCGGCAGATTCTCAAGAAGATTGTATCAACTAAGGAATCAATGGGAGAAGTCATGAAAAATTCGTCCTTTGCCTTAACTGAAGCAAAATATGTTGCTGGTGAGAACATCAAGCACATTGTCCACGAAAATGTTTCGAGTGCAGTTGTTAAAGTCCGATCCCACACTGAAAATGTTGCTGGTGTAAAACTTCCAAAATTTGATTATTTCATTGATGGAGAGACTAAGAATGACTTAACTGGATTAGCAAGAGGTGGGCAACAGATACAGGCTTGCCGTGCAGCTTATGTGAAATCCATTGAATTGCTTGTAGAGCTTGCTACACTGCAGACATCATTTTTAACCCTCGATGATGCAATCAAGACCACAAATCGTAGGGTCAATGCCCTGGAGAATGTTGTGAAGCCTCGGCTGGAGAATACAATTAGTTACATCAAGGGAGAGCTGGATGAATTGGAAAGAGAGGATTTCTTCAGGCTGAAGAAGATACAAGGTTACAAGAGGAGAGAGGTCGAGAGACAGCGTTTAGCCGCCATAGCATATGCGGAGGAGAAAGTTGCCGAGGAAATTTCTTTGAAGAAGGGTATTTCTCTTGGTTCGGCACATAACATGTTACCCCAGGCTGCACAAAATGATGAAGACATAATATTTTGAAATGGAGGTAAGATAACTGTACCCAATAATGTTGTGTAGCTTTGCTCCATTGATTGATTCTTTAGAAGAAAATGATTTTATTACTAGATAAACCGGACCGGATTTTTGTGTTTTGAAATAAGAGCTTTATGATCGCCTGAATTTATTTAATCTATTTATGAACAGGGCCCTTATCCTGCTGTTGTGAGAATATTATTTGGCTTATGGAATATTTCTATAATTTATAGTGTCATTGAGCCATTGTTTACGTCCATTGAATTTTATGTCACTGTTCAAATATTCTTTCTGGTTGATGAAACCTATATCATGTTTGTGGATTACTTGGTCAATTACCTGATTGCAATAGTCTCATAGCTAGCTTTACTTCTGTATTGGAGTAACCAGGTTACTAGCCTTTTTGCAATAATGTCCGGCTTAACTGTGGGCCTGTGTCATTAAGCTCCATCCTATTGTTACACAATTTCAGATTATTGTGCACTTATTCTTTTAACATTCTGAGAGCGTGATTCGCTCCACCTCATTGGATCACTGGCATTGTCTCGTGGACTACTCAAGAGCCACAATTGACAAATTGTTGTATAGAAATTCAGTGAGCGAAAGATTTATGAACAGATTAATTTGACATAAACAGAATATTTTCGACTAGTTTTGGTGGGGTGTGCCAAGCCCATGCATTAGTGCAATGCTCGAAGGCCCAAGTAGCAAGCTAATGACTGTTGAGCTGATGTTTCGATATGGGAGAAGAGAAGGGACAGCCTTCTCTTATTCCTGTCTTATCCATTTTTTTCTTGTAAATAAAGAATCAATGGGATTAATGGCTACCAACATTTTGCTGAATAGTTTTCAGTGGTCTTTATTTGAAGAAATGGATCAGTATTTTGATCTGTGTTTTTGGGGGTGAGAGAAATCCAGTGGCTGATCGAGCTCAAAGACGTCCCACTAACAGATTCTTCGATGGTTTTGAGGAATAGGGTTATCCCAAATCATATTGGTGGTTTCATATCAAATGTTCCAGAGATTTGTTGGGAGCTCTCTCTTGGAAGTTTATAGAAGCTTTAGCACTACGTGAACGATTCATTGTGCTAAGGTCCTTGGATGCCTTTCTTGTTCCACTAGCTAGGACCAAATTCTCACATGTTCGTTTCGTTATTACAACCTTCTTTTTGATGTCAGAAACTAGAAGCTATGCTCAAATTCTCATTGGATCTCGATTGTTCTTAACAGTGATGGCTATTCATTTAAGTCTTTGTATAGCAGTAGCACCACTAAACTTCAATGAGGAAATTCTCGTATTCTGTATGTACATATTCCTATGGCTCGGATGAGTATTCTTGTTTATATCGCCACACTTTCTTGTTCCTATTAACAAAGAAGTGTATTGTGAGTCCTTGAGATACGTTCTTGCCACTTTGTTCAATTTATCTGCTAAAATATAAATAGCATCTCTTCAATAAGCAGAAGCACATAAATGTCAAAAGCAAAATTGAAGAGATTTTGAACCTTTAAGCATGTCATAAAAAGGTAATAACGCAAAGGTAACCCAGTGACTAATTAAACATTCTTATTCATTTTACATTGAAGACCCAGTGACTAAGTAAACATTCTTATTCATTTTACATTGAAGACGATAACAAATTTTGCTAGCAAATAAGCTACTTATACAATGAAATGCTCAAAAAATGACTTGCTGCAGATTACACCCCAATCTTGTGCACCAAACATTGTTCTTCAGATGCACCCGGGGGTAATGGAATCCAATCAACCATATATGTACGACGATGGCTTTATGAAGCATGAAAGAGATGTGCTATAGGAACCTTTTGCAACATACAATCAGCAGGTCGACCGCCAGAAAGAATTACATCTAAAATTCTCTATGTTATAAATAAGAGTCGATTCAACAACTAAGCTTAATGAGTTGCTTTTGGTCCTTTAACAAGCAATACTGTGTGATGATTAGCATGTCAATTCGTCTGCTACCAATGGAGGGACAGTGGAGGAAACCTGAAGTGTCTGTTCGAAGATATGGCCTACTTTAAGCAACTTCTCCTGCAATTAATTTATGATTACAAATCACCGAGAAGAGAGGATCAACGCGTATGATAAATTAGTAAAAATGCTAGAAGAGGCTTGATAATGCTAGAAGTAAAAATATATTAG
The DNA here is from genome assembly GCA_903798255.1 of Fraxinus quadrangulata. Taxonomy (NCBI): domain Eukaryota; kingdom Viridiplantae; phylum Streptophyta; class Magnoliopsida; order Lamiales; family Oleaceae; genus Fraxinus; species Fraxinus quadrangulata. Next base: position 21,165 of record CAIGRB010042229.1, read on the forward strand.
AATGTAATATCGGGGCTTGATGTGATTGACCCTATTCATTAAGAATCTCCAAAAAACCAGAGCAGGCAGACCAGCGAAGTTCACATTGACCTTCATCGAGGAGAAAATTATTATAAAAGATTGATATCAGCTTAAGTGGTCTCCCCTTGAGCAGGGTCTTATGAAAACCCGAATTAGAATTATTCTCTGGAGCATTATTTTGATCAATCATGCTTGGTGTACACTTCTGCTTCTAATGTTCATTCGATGTCTTCAATAGTTCAAGCTACCGATGTGAATTCATAAGATGTCAAAATTGGATAAACAAAGGTAGAGATCTTCTAAGCATTAGAAGAAATCATACAAGAGAAACAAGAAGAAAGTTTTGATATAGTTGAAAAGGTTCTGGAACATATGAAGCAAGAAAAAAGCATGAAGAAAATATGGACAAGTTTATAAAAGAAAATAAGGCTGAATCAGCAACCTATAGAAGTCTTCAATAACAACCATCAAACGATTGATTACCAATTACTCCAAACAGATTAGAAGTAATAGAAGAATCGAATTCAACGCACATTTCCTCATTGTTTCCAACAGATTGCATGAAGTTGAGAGATTTATAAGATTTTAAGCCTCAAAAATGCTACATCAACTGTTTTACTTAACCGTGACACTTCAAGGACGAGTTTACTTGCTTAACTAGTCCTAATGATCTAGAAAAGTCTGTTGTGGTCACTGTTTCTGATTTTTGTATCTTTATCTCAGACAATATTTCATTAATATCATTATTCTTGGGGACCACACAGCAGCACCTAATCATCCCCCAAACTCACTGAAACTGAATCCTTCCTTCGGAAAATAATCCCTAAAACAGCACAAAAGTCATCAGCCACACAATCCACCTCACTATAAAATCCACTGCTAGACGGTTCTGTGAATGATTTCCTAAACTTTCCTGTGTACACGAGCTGTGGGAAAAATCATAAGAATGACAGAATGGAAGATAATATTTAAGGAAACAAAAGCAGATTATGAATAACCAATAAACGTGTTTCTCTAATGCAACTTACAAAATTTAATTTTTATCAGTTCTGATTTCAAATTTAAACTCAACGGAAAATTTTCCAACAAAACAGGAAAAACTGTAAGAATCACACAGTACCTTGGTAATTTGCATCCACTGGGCTGCCATCTGTATTTCATATAACCTTTATCTGTTCTACCATTTCTTTGGCAATCGAAGTTTCGATGAAGGGACGTTCTGTCTAATCGTAAAGAGGATATGAATTATCAAAAACCCAACTCCCTTTAAAAAATATCACTCTCTTTTGCTGCAAATACTCCATGTGCATGAAGAAAGAGAGAAATAAAAAAGAAAAAATTGCACCAACAAAAAAACTATCCATGAGAGAGAGAGAGAGAGAGAGAGAGAGTAATGTACGAAAATTATAAGTATTTATACGAGCATGTTTAGGTTAAGCTTACGAAGGGAAAAATGATATATAACTTACCTTTAACTTATTTTAAAAGTAACTGTTAACTTACCTTTTGAGCTTAAGTATATATAAAAGACGAGTGTAAAATGGAAAAAAATATTGAGTATCCAACAAGTAATAAAGAAATACAGTCTGTTGAAAAAAAATAAGTAATATGTTATATATTTGATGTGTTGGATTGTACAATTTATGACATTGAATGCGGCAAACTAGTTGAAGGAGATATAAGAAAGTTGGAAAGGAAGTTTTCGAAAATCAATGGGGAATTCTAGTGGTCGCAAACGAGCCCGAGCCAAGCGGGCCAACTTGTAACGACCCATGTCCCACTTAACGAGCTGTCCCGACAGTTAGATCGACGACGTACTGTTCCCACTGTACCAACATGGATCTTTTCAGCATGCTTTGTCCTCACTCGCACGCTCCTCGAGAAAACTTCTCAGGGGATCACCAATCATATAATTGCTCCAAGTCAAGCTCGCTTAACTGTAGAATTTCTAACGATAGACTTCCGAAAAAGAAGGTACACCTTGTTGGTATGAGTAATACCTATCAATTTTTTTTTTTTTTTTAAGTTTTTCTAGTCTGGATATTACAATTAACGCCTCGAATTCTAATAACTCAGCACGTTACCAAGAATATGTTTTTAACAGGAATCTCTAAAAATACGAGATGTAAGAAATTTCTAAATTATAATTTTATTTACTCAAAATATATAATCATAACATTTTTTTTCAAATATATGAACTTAAAAATACGGAACAAAACAATTTGGAAGGTGTTTTAAAAGAAAAACAGCAAGCTGAGACAGTGTTCTATACCTATACGATGAGATTGCAAAAATTATTTGACCTAGCAAACCTTAACTAAAATTTATGAAATTTTACAGTGAAGTATAAGACTTGTATAAGTACAACATATAAAAATTTGGAATCTTGACGAAAACGTTTGAAGCACGAAATTATTGTTCGAACAAGCTGATTTGTGTTTCCAGAATTTGACTGTCACAGTTTACTAAAATTGCTATAATAAATTCTACGGGACTCCGATCGATCTATTTTTAGTTGCATGTGATAGATATTTCACAAAGGATCATTTTTCAATTGAAAACATGCTAAAATTTCAAATATATCGTCCACAGTACAATTTTCAAAATAGTAGCAAAATGCAAGAATTTATTAAACACACGTTCAAACGTTAAAATTTTTCGTCTCAAAACATGAAATTTTAAACTGAAATTTTTGGGATACCCCAATTATTATTAAATATAAAAGTAACGATCTAAAACATAAGAACATAAGTTTCTCTAAAAATTTCATGTGCCATTCATGCCGAGTCACCGCACGATCTCCGATCACTCTGAAAGGGTTAAATAGGAGTGAGCATCTCAAATAAATACCCAGTAGGCTACACATGCTATATGAACATAATAATCATTTAATCATGCATCCTTACATACTGTCTTCATAAATAAACAAATTGATGATTAAACGATTTACTTAAAATTCTGATGAGCCTCTACGATCATCAGTTAAACATATAATCTCCATGATATTGACATTTAAGAAGAACCATTAAAGGCACTTCACATACTTCATGAACAAACATAATGAATAACATGTACAAATGACAATTAAATTCATATAACGATTAACTTAGTATATGGATCCTACCTTAGTTGTGGTGATAAAATAGTTCTACGTCGAATGGAACTCCTCTCCAAATCTTAAACGTAAAAATGCTTCCTCCCNTATGGGACTGCCGTGTGCATGTATATGTATCTAAAATGTGTTGTAATTTAATGTCAATTGGAGTTTCCATAAAATCAAGAGTCTAAAATCGTTGTTTCAGATGGGATAGAATTTGATTTCAAATAGAAATCCTAGCCAAAATGATGAAATTGGTTCATTTGGATTACATTAAATATAAATGGGTAAAACAAATCCACTTTATCCTCCATTTTAATAAAAATCTCAATTGTCATATTCCAAATAATGATACATGTGGCTAAAAAAAGTTAATTGTTTGATTAACCCTAATTAAAATAGGACTCCCTTTATACTACATTAACTTATCCAAAATAATTTTTTCTAAAGTACAGAATTCGTCATTTAATATGAGCTTCGAAACAAGCCCAATATTGATATGAAATTTCTCGCTAGATGAATACTTGATTATTTGGTCGAAAACTAAAATTTTGACATAAAACTTATTTTTAATTTAGTCCACCAGTATCTAAAAATTAACAAAAATATGTCAAGATGAAAAAGATGAAAAATTTATTTTTGGCTGTTACACAACTAGCTACGCCAGGCAAGGCCGCTCGGCTCTCCCATGGGCGAGCCAACGAGCTCGGCTCATGAGCTGTCTTTTTTAAGGGTTATTTTTTTAATTTTTTTTTCAAAAAAAAGGTACATATTATATAAAAAAATTTGCCGAGCTCACGAGCTGAGCCAAGAGGTCATAGGCCGAGCCGAGCTCTACCCATGAGTAATGAGCCACGAGCTCGGCTCGTGCGGCATACGGGCCGAGCCGGCTCGACTGGTCCATTGCCATCGTTAGGAATCCATACATAATTTCTTTTTCTCTAACTTTTTTATTTAAAAGCATAACCAATTGAAGAATCAGAGTACAAAAATTGGTTACTGTTTTTCAGCTGCTTATGATTTTTTTTTAAATTTTTTTTAAATAGCTATGGTTTCGATTCTAAAAATTACATGCAATCAAATGGTTCCATTAAAAAAATATTCAAAGTTTAATTGGAAGTTCCGGTTCTTGAAATATCCGGATTGGCCTACCCAATGTCCACCCTTGTGTAGAAGTCTTACTAACTAGAAGTTATTGTGCCGCTCTTAAAGCACTTAACAGGAGTTTAACGATAATTCATGCCAACTAATAATCGCGATCAATATTTTTAATAGTTATCATATGTGTTGAATTTGAACCTTGATTGTATTTGTCAATCTACGTTTGAGGTTTTGAAGGACGGCAAAGAAAAAGGAAAGAAATAAAAATTATTGGAAAATGTCATAAAACTTCATCACAAAATTTCACCTAGTTTGGATAGGTTATTAATATCTTGTATCTCTTTTAGAGACTAAAAAATTGTATAACATAGGAATAATTCTCAAATGTATTAATTACTTTCATTTGCATTCATATATATATGTTGATAGCACATTATTTTTATTAAACATTATTTTCACTCTATAGTTCAATGAGCGTTTTTCTTGTTTGTTATAATTGTGTACTAATTCTTCACATATATAGCTTTTTTCAAATTATTTCATTTGTATAGGGGTCCTTCGACAAAAAAATTGGATAAAAGTTATAGCAGATTCTGATAAAAATTGATGAAATATACGTTAATGTTAATTATTAATTTTGACATCAACTTTTTAATAACTTTTTAAGATATTGACCTACTCGATATCTACTAAAGGCAGCCCAAACACTACACAAAATCCTTATTAAGATAAAATATAAATTTAAAAAAGATCTTACAAATGAAAGAGAGATCATTAAATTTTATTACACGAACATGAAAGACATCTGTGATTTCTAATAAATTAAGGTAGATGAATATTATTCTAGTTCTCAACTAGGGCTGCATACAAGAGTTCATTCCAAGTATCTGGAACTCCTGCAAGACACCAATGGCTGCAATCCTGAAAAGTGTGTCCTCCACTGCCATAAATAGAAGGATGTCCATCTATTCTTAGATCAGACAATTCAGTTATACTTAGTAAATAAACTGGTTTGGACATTGCTCTTAGAATTTTTTTCATCACCAATTCTGCTGGATGAGGACGACTCGAATATTTCAACGGTCGTGTTTTTCCCATGCAAGAATCAATCTCTTGCTCGCTGTGAAAAGGAAAAAGAATTTCAGGCTCGATAATTAATAAAACTTCCAATTGACCATTAACTTTGTACTTTATAATTTGTTGATCATCTTACCTTGCATGATCTGGAGAGACACCTTGAAAGAATACTTTGGTCTTTGTTGGATCTACATGGGAATCTATCCATTTTGCCCATGTTTGAAGAGCTTTCTCGTAGGCGAACAAACGATTCATGTCTTTCACGGTTGAATTTCCATACCTAATCAGGTCCCAACTGGAACGCATATAAATCAGACACGATTAAAGACGTCGAACTATTGTGAATATAGAGTAATTTGCTTGTAAGACATATAAATACATGATGCGATGAAAAGTTGCTTACGGTTGTTGTCTCCCGGTGTGAAGCCACCAATGCCATGAGTTGAAGATCAATATGTCCATTCCATCCCAAATTTTGCCACTACTGATCGAGTCGAGCCTTAAAACCCTCCCATTTGGCTCTCTCGTGATATCAACAAGAAGTGCATTTCGGGAGAACATGATTGAAGCATTATAATCCTTACATTTTACATAATGCTCACAAATATTAAAGAAGGAAATCGATTTCAACACAACTAATGACTTAGTCTACTTCTAGCTTCGACTCAACCCCCTACCTAACTTCTTAGAGGGCCCTAAATTCGACTGTTTTAGTTCATAGATGAGAAAAAATGAAAAAGAAAAATCCCATATTTTTGTTTGCCAAAGAATTTAGTGCATCTTTTCAAAGCTTATAATTACTTATAAGTTTGTCAAACTCTTAAGACTCATTGCTTACGAGCAGTTATAAGTTTTGACAAACATAGACTTAATAAAGTTAAAACAAATTGAATAAAATTATCTTATATTTGTACAATCAATAGTTTTATCACATTTCATGTTTTAACGTGGCAAATAACTTATGTTCCTGGGGATTTTAAAATTTCACTCACATAAATCATATGATTGATATTGTCTTGTCTTGTCATGTCTGCTTTAGTATTGTACTTACCAAATATCCCGATAGTGCTTAATTACCGAAATAATGAAACTTATAGAAGTTACGTAATCATTTTGTAATTACGAATAATTTTAAGATAGAGAGGGAAAAAAAAATCTAACCGGAAATTCGAATTTAGAAAGGTCTTCAATCCTTTCTGATGTGTACTCAGCTTCTGGTACTGCTACATGTAGCATGCATGTGAGGGATTGCCACTGGTTAAGACTCAAGGAATCTCCTACGAACATGAGCTTCTTTCCCTTTAACTTTGTCAAAAAATCGATGCCATTGAATCTACAATAAAATATTTTGTATAAAAATAAAGAAATTTCTCAGTCTTTAGTACCTTAAATTTCAGATAAACTTGTTTAGCATATTATCAAAGATTATTAAAATCATTAGTCTAAGTATCACCATCACCCATTCAATGAAATTTTTCATATGATTGCACTTGAAATTATCCCCAATTCAAATGAAAATGGGAAAATTGCACCTTGGTCTTCAACTTAATGTTCTAATAGCTAGTAGATCAACTACATTTAAAAGGAGCAGACTTGTCCTAACCTTTTCTTTGTAGTTGTAAAATCAATCTCAAATACAAATCTTCGTCATATGATATGACCATCGTGAAAACATGTATCACTTACATTCGCCCAAATAGGGAAACAAAATCTAGTTTCGTTAAGTTAGACATAAATATTCAAGAACCATGTGCGATTAAACAAAGATTTAAACGGTTAACACATGGCCTTCTTCGACCTCATGTCATGTATGCAGCCAACTCTTTCTCCCATCTATCTCTATCTTTGAGAGAGAAGTTGCATGTAGCCGGTGGTTGAATTGTACCATGTCATAATTAATTATGGTTATTTTGACTAATAAAAGGGACGAATTTGAAAGGAAAAAAATCTAAGAAAATGCAAAGAGAAACAGAAAAGAGGTACTATAAGTTTGGCTCTAGTAAAGAAATTCAGAAAAATACAAGAGAACTTATGAATATAAAAGTTCTTCATTTAAAAAAAAAAAAAAAAAACTTTATTCGAACATGTTTAGAAATAAAAATTGACTTAGCCCAAGCATAAAGAATTTCTTAATAAATTTCCGACACTTGAACCGTGTTTCAATATTCAAATATGTATATAAAAAAGGAAAAAAAAAAAAACAATTTTTAACCATTCAAATATTTCCAGGCGCCATTATCATATATAATCATGCAAATTAAGCTGCAGCCATGAAAACTACGTGACAAATAGACATTCACGAAACTTATAGTTGTATCAAATTTAAAATTTAAACTCAACGGCTAAATTTATAAGAAACCAAAAAATAAAATAAAAAAATGAAGAAGAAGAAGAAGAAAAAAGAAAAGACACATTGTAAGAAATCACATAGATGATAGAACCGAACAGACCTTTGTAATTTGCATCCACTGGGCTGCCATCTGTATTTCAGATAATCTTTATCTGGTCGATCATTTCTTAGGCAATCGAATTCTCTTTGGATGAAGGGACATTTTCTTGTATCGTAAAGAGGATATGAATTGTCAAAAACCCAACTCCCTTTGAAAATATCGCAACCTTTTCCTGCAAATTCTCCATGTACATCAATAGAGAAAGAAAGAAGAAGCAGAAAATTTGCTGCAACAAAAAACCCATCCATGAGAGAGAGAGAGAGAGAGAGAGAG